>CANXYI010866969.1:0-10528 GCA_948208565.1 Hura crepitans
TCAGTACATTTACTGCGACTCGAGTTTTAGGAAGCACTATTAACCCCAAGAAGTACTATTCATGAGAGTTGAGATTTTCAGGTTATTACAATTTTTCTATAACTATATAAATAAATTACCAAATGCAGGTATATTAATTTATATACATTAGTTAAGATAATATGGGGATAAAGCATCATGTACTTAACTAATTAAAAAGCGCATGTGGTAAACCCTTATATAATCTAGAATAGGGTAGCTTTAGCATGCTAAAGAGGGATTTATGTAAATTTACTGATGATGAGAGCTCAATACTAGTGCCATATGAGTTGTTATATGATGTTTTTACCCAAGCCACATATTCTATTTGAGCTTTAACTCATAGCAAGGCAAAATTGTTGGGTCAGCCCACCATTGTCTTTTGTCTCATACTTACATCTTATGTACTCATTTAACCTTTCGAAGGTTCAATTTAGGAGTCCATTACCAAATGCTCTATGAACCATAAATATGTTAAAATTATGAAACATTAACATAAAAAAAAATATCTAATGAGACCAAGAAGCATGATATTTGTGATGCCCTTTACTCATCATGTACACCGGACTCAAATAAAGAGAACGCATGCATGCCGATATCTAATTCTGCTACCCATAAAACCATATTAAATTAAAACTTTTATTAATTAAAGGATTTCTTGACTTGAGTAGTTGTAAAAAGCCAAAAACCATTTGGTATGCTTTACGAGGCAACTAATGGGGTCATCATGTCAAAAATCTAGTAGCATAATAGCTGTACTCGAACACTTTCCTAGATAGTAAACCTATTAAAAACACTTCTAAAACATCATGCAACACAACAAAACTCCTATTAGGTCCTCCTGAGCCTCCAATTATCATAGAAACAACACAAAGCCTCAGGCTCATCATAACGAACATTCTCACATGCAACATGAAGAGATATCATACAAGTCATGTAAGAATTATAAAGCTTTTAAAATAAATACAGTTTAAGTTACAAAAAAACCCATGTTTACATATTAGGCCCAATCCCTCTGGAATCACAAGAACACTTCTATTACATTTACATCTTGACTATTTTACAAAAAGAAAACAAAAAAAAACTCAAAACTGGGTAGTCTTCGTGTTCTCCTATGGGGTAAAAGCTTAGGCTCTAATTTCCTGCTCAGTTACCTATGCATCGCAAACAAAGCAATGCGCTAAGCTTTCGATTAGTGGTGTAATCACTTTAAAATAAATATGCCAATTATATCATACAATTATTCATTTCATTTCAATATTATGATATGCTATCAATAAAAAGCATACAATATGGTTCATAAGCAACTAAGCATTTTTGCTATACATGTATGTCAAGAAATATGCATAGGCTACATAATGTCTATATACATAACTTAACTATAATTAACATAATTAAAATGAGCTATATGCTTAAGATATTTATTTATTTCCTCATAATAAGCATATATGAATATAAGCACATACAAAAAGCTTAATAACATATATTACATGTTATAGCCTCATAGTCATGCATCAATCAAATTTTTATTTCTTAAACATCTTTATACCACTTCATCATTTTAACGTCTTTACATTATTTAACAAATGCCCATAATCCAAGGCTAGATAGTGGGTATCATTAGCTTAAAGACACTCACAACTATAGGTACGTAGAGATTTGCTTGTAGGCACTCGCATCTAAAGATACATCAACATTGGCCTATCTGAAGTCGCATCCGAACATATGTAGAAACATAGGCCCGTAAGCCTTTGCACCCATCGGTATGTAGAAACATTAGCTTATAGGCACTCACGCCTATCAGTACATAGATCGGTGACCTCAAACGTCTCATACATAAAGGTAAGCTAGTAGCTGCTTAAAATCCTAGTTAGCCAGTCAACCTATCGAAACTAAGTTGTCTAACTATATAGGCATTAGTAAACTCATCATATTATGTCATTTAAGCCATTTATACATTTTACAACATATTATGATATAATTCATCTCATTGGCCATTTTGCACATTAGTAAGGCCTAAAAACATATGCCCATAGAATAAACAACATAATCACATCATGTAGCTAACATAGGCTTACATAAACTTTATTAAATGATAATAATATCATAAGACACATCCACGTATCTTAGTTCTCATTAATACCTCAATATGCTATTAAAAGCATCACTAGGCCTTATATGGCAATAACATATGTCACACATGCATTTCTCATATCAAGCATATTTAATCCATATCATTATCATGCATTCTTGCCTTATAATATGTAATGCATCAAATAATCACATAAAAGTGACATCTTGCATTGACAGGCCGTTTACATATAATATTGGAATTTATTGGTATAAGACAAATAAAGCCTCATTACATAGCAAAAATCCATATACAAGTCATGGTAGCATTCAGCCATTACCACATGCACACATTCAAGCATTTAAACATGTTAAACCACTTATGATCTCATTTATGCCATTTCCTTTATACATACTCACATATTCACTTTAGGCCATAATTGCACTTAAAACATTTTAGTTTCACATATAAAACATCAACCATTACTATAAGCATACAAATGTTCATTTTATCACTTGTAATCATACACAATGGCATTTACACTATTTTTCCCCATACATAACATATACCTTCATATTAGGAAAAACTAGCACATAATTCTTGCACTTAGTTTACATAAGGCATTTGACCCCCTCATGGCATGCACTCATCATACATAATACACACTTATGTCACCTAATATCTCTATTTATCAATATTAAACTATCTCATGCATAACTCCTTTTAGCTATTAATGCATAATATGTCATAAATGCACATAATGAGATTTAAAGCATTTAAATTTATTTTAAAGTATTTACAAATACCAAAAATAATCATCAAGTATGCATGTAGCTATCTTAGGGCTTCCCTTTACCTCGGCAAGCTCGGTTCGAATTCTTGCCTATGAATTCAAACATGTTTGATTTTAGAAAAATCACAAATGATCATATACAGCTCTAAAAAATAAAATAAGCATACACACACACTCTTAGGCACCCATAGGGTGTAGGACAAATATCAAAATTAAAGGAAAATTACTTGATAGTGACTTAGTCACTATTCACATTAGGAAAGAAATCTTTATTCCTCCCAAGATTCTCTACTAAGCGAGGTGATCTTAGTGTCTATAGCTCTATCTCGGGATACTCTACTACTCAAAAACCATTTTTTGGAATCGGTGTGGAGGTTAAAGAAGAAAAAAAAAGAGAAGAAAAAGGGAGAGGGAGACTGGCAAATTTGAAATGAGAGGGAGGAGAGAAAGAGACGGAAAAGGAAGGAAATTGAGGGAAAGGGAATTTTTGGGTTATTTATAGTTTTTTCAAAAATTATTTTTTTACTTTGTTTCTATAATTTTTCTCCCCCTTAGAATGATCAAAATTCCTCAAAATGGATTTCAAAATTTTAATAAATATGAATCCTATAGACACCAAAAGAATTGGGCTCGTAAGATATAGAAAATCGAAAAAAATTAGTATTTTTCCTTAGCTAAAAACTCGATAAAAATACTTCTAGATATCTAAAAATTTTGATCCCAAAGCAAATGGTTTATTCAAAATTTTTAAGTATTAGATTGTAATATTTCCAGATTATTTTGAGCAACTTTTGAATTATTTTACTGTTTAGCTCTACCTATGGCACTATTCATAGGAGACTGTCGTAAAATCTTCTTTATCATTTTTAAACATCCAAATGACTATGAATTGGCTTCAAACTTTGCCCAAAATTCTCTCATAATTAATATTCCTTATTCGTACACTTAGTGTGACTTGAGTTTTGGGAAGCACTATTCACCCTGGGAAGTACTAATCACGAGAGTTAAGATTTTTGGGTTGCTAAATTTCTTCCCCTTTTAAAAGAGATGTCATCCTCAACATACCTAGTTCAAAGAGATGTAGATACTACTCTCTCATTAGAGCTTCGCTCTCCCATATCACTTTTTCCATGCTATGATGTTGCCACAAAATTTTCACTAACAACACTGTTTTATTCTACAACTCCTTAACTTCTCTGGCTAAGATACTTATAGGTTCTTCCTCATACGAGAAGTCTAGTCTTATATCTACTTCTTCAACTATCAACACATGTGAAGGGTTTGATTTGTACCTTCTTAACATCGAGACATGAAACACATCATGAATCTGTTGCAACTATAGAGGTAAAGCCAGTCTATAAGTCAATAGATCCACACATTCCATGACCTTATATGGCCCAATGAACCTCAAACTTAACTTTCCATTCTTACCAAACCTTAAAACCTTTTTCGATAGACTAACTTCATACTCGATGTCTTTTCTCTTCAAATTCAGATAGGATTTTTGTCTATCTAAAGTAGCCTTTAGTCTTTCTCTGATGATCTTTACTTTCTCTTCAATATCCTTGACCAAATCTAGTCCTATAATTTTATGCTCACTCAACTCGCTCCAACATAAAGGAGTCTTACATCATCTTCCATACAATGCCTCATAAAAGAGCCATACTAAGGCTTAACTAGTAATATTGTTGTAAGTGAACCCTACCAAAGAAATATACTTATCTTAGCTACCTTTAAGCTCTATGGCACATGCTTATAGTATATCCTCAAGCACTTAAATAAACCTCTCTAATTGACTATCCATCTGAGGATGAAAAGTCATGGTGAAACTATGCCTAGTTCCTAAAGCATTGTGGACATTCCCCTAAAATGTTGATGTAAAACGGGGATCTCTATTTGAAATAAATAAAGATGGCACTTCATGAAGCATAACTATCTTAACAATATACAATTCAGCTTCTCTAAGGAATAATCCATTCTTCTTGAAATGAAGTGAGCTGACTTGGTCAATCTATCGACCACCACCCAAATAGAATCATGCTTATTTTTGGTTATCGATAGTCTAATCACAAATTCCATAATGTCTTAATTTGACTTTCATTCTAGGATTTCTATAGGATGTAGCAAACTAGAAGGAACTTGATGCTCAGCCTTCACTTGTTGACAAGTGAGGCATCTAGTCATATAATCAGCTACATCTCCTTTTTCATACTCGGCCTCTAATAAACCACCTTTAAATCTAGGTACATATTAATGCTAGTAAGATGCATAGCATATGGTTCATTGTGCACTTCTTATAGAATCCATTGTCTTACATCTTCACTATGCTTATAAAGGCACTCATAATAATGCAATTATGTAATGCTTGTGTTTTGAGGCTTTATGAATAGTGTCATAGGGTTCAAGAAGTGCACTCGGGGTGCCAAGTCATTTGGACATAGATTGAGGTAGTGGTATAGGTCTTAAAACTTTGAGCGGCCTTAATTTGATGAAGTGGGCAAAATTTAAAAATTTAGCAAAACCAATAAATATTTTTTAAACTGAAAGCTACTAATTAGGGTAATAAAAATTTTTTGAGCTGGGACTGACTTGGGATGTGCCTAGATGAACCTAAAAATAGTAGATCTTGAAGTTTAAAAATTATATTGAGTGTAATAGTGAAAGAATTTTTGAAATCAGAGGTTGTTTGCAAATTCTTATGATTTTTTAGGTTGGCATACAAATCGAGGTAGTCTAAAAACTACCTTATAAATGGAATTTGGCCACAAAAATTTATGAGTATATAGAGGGGATTAAAATAGGAATTTTAAAATAAATGGTATAATTTTTAGAGGTCCAAGTGAATTTCTATGAATTTTTAAAGTTTACCAAAAAATTAGGATGGTTTGGGAGTCACTGGGACAACTTTGATGTGTTAAGATGGGGCCCACAGCAATGCCAAGTGGCAAAAGGGCATGTAACAAGTGGATTTCCACTTGTAAGGAACAAAACTCATTTTCCCCATTTTTTACTTTCTATCAATGCAACTCCTTCAATTTTCAGGCCATATCTTCCCGCTCCGATAACCAAATGAGGTGATTCTAGTGGCTAAAAATTCTTTTGAATATTAAGCACCACAAAGAAGAAGAATTAGGACAAAAGGAGTTCCCATTTGAGATATAAAATTTATGCAAGTGGACTGGTTTAGGACAGTCCAGAGTAGTGTATGTGAGGTGAGTTCATGGCTATATCTCCCTTATTTCTTAGGGTTTTTGGTTGATTTTTTATGCTAAAATATGGCTAACATCTAGATGGTGTGTGTATATGGCATTGGTGGCCATTGAAAGGCATTTTCAGGCTAACAAATAGAGGGAAAGATTACCATGCTTACTAGAATTAGGCTGGCAGCATGACTTTAGATGGGATTAACACCTTAAAACTTAATTATAAGTGAACCTAAAGCCTTTTCTTCATGTGTGTGGGTGCCTAAGCTAATGGCCCTTGAGTCAAAGTGGTTGGAAGTGTGAATTTAAGGTTTATTCCTTCATTTGTGATGTTAAATTAAGTTGAGAGTCTAATGGAATTGAAATTGTATTTTTAGTGTGTGCTTATTTGTCTTCATAAAGCTTACTAGAATTTATTGCCTATGGTTGTTTGAGTTAGTAAATTGTTACCTAAGATGAGTTTAGGGTGTGCTTGTCATGATAAGAGGTGAATTATAGACATTTGGGTGTGGAATCTACCATGGATTGTGTAGTTGTGCTTATACCTGTGAGCTTTCATGCTTGAACCGTAAGCTTTCATGCTTGAGTATTAGGAATGTTACTTGATACCTTAGCCATAATTGGCTTAGAATAAAATGGTTATGAGTACACTTAAGTTCACGGCATGTGTATATGATTTAATAAAGTCATCATATGTCAGGAAATGGAAATTTAGTCCATTTTTCTTAAGAACTCGATAGTTAAACCATGGCACATTGTCATGAAATTTATGTTGAATAAAGTATTAGTTAAGAGATTTACAATGGCTTAATCATTTGCATGAAATGGCTATGGAATTAGCTAAGTAAATAACATAGTGATATCATAATGTACACTTGAAAATGGGCCTTGAAATGGCTACAAAAGACTTAAATTAACACCTATAGCTAAAGTTGAAATAATGACCTAAAAAGTTGATTTTAAATAAGTTAATAAGTTGAACCTAATTTGTGCCTTTGAGAGGTTAGACTTGACCTATATTTTTGCCAT
Organism: Hura crepitans; assembly: GCA_948208565.1. Lineage (NCBI taxonomy): Eukaryota > Viridiplantae > Streptophyta > Magnoliopsida > Malpighiales > Euphorbiaceae > Hura > Hura crepitans. The sequence goes on from CANXYI010866969.1 coordinate 7,115, forward strand.
AGATTTGGCGCAGTTGGAAATGGCATTTATGCCTAGAATTTAACCATGGACTTAGCCTAGTTATAGTTGGCCTTGTGCCCAATAAAGTACTAGAGAGGACCTTAAAACTGAATCAAATTTGGACTTTAAATAGTCCTAAAAAGTGATTTTAAAAGTGGTCAAAATAACCAATAATTGTCTGGTTAACCTCTACCTAAACCAAAAATGTCACTCGACAGAAAGTATTGCCTTTTTCAATGAAAATGCCATGATAATTCATAAGACATGACAACTTGAGCTTTGGCAGCAATAGACTTAAAAATTATCTTAGAATTTTACTCAGTAGAGCTAAAAAGTAGTTATACCAGTCTGAATAAAATTTTAAAGTATAGGATAAAATTCTTAACTGTCTATTTTTGAGACTTAAATATTATAAGAATAATTTTGGCTAATAAATGAAGTTAAATTAAGCTATATAGCCCATTATTTAGACACCCACTACATGGGTTGATCGGTTAACTTAGGGTTTTGTAGCTGCTACTTTGTTAGTGGTTAGAGGTTTACAGATTGATCTCTATTATGTCACATAATTTTTTATGGCATCTATTGGTGGCTGGAGAGGTCTACAGACTAATCTCCATTATGTCACCCATTTATTAATAGTTATTTAGGGTTGGGGAGGCCCACTGGCTAATCTCTATTATGCCATAGTTATTTTTATTGTGTCTAGAGAGGCTATGGCTAATCTCTATTATGGCACACATGTCGGTGCAGTAGCGTAGGACTAGATTAGGGACCACTACACCAGTTTATTATCCCTTTAAATCCAGTGTCTTAAAGTGTCATTTTTTTAGTCAGGCTAGAGAATTAAATTAAGTAAATAAATAGGCTGATTATGAAAATAAGAATTGAGCATAAGGGAATAGTATTTCCCAAGTTCTAATAAAATGCAAGCTAAAGAGTATTTTAGACACTTTGCATAAATGTGCCAGATCAGTTATAGTAGAATAATTATTAAGAATGAAGTTTAAGCTTGTTGACAGACTTTTTCTCAAAAAATGGTAAAAATATAGTCTAAGGGTATTTTAGTAATTTTTCACTTACAATACACTTAAAGTGATTCTTTACAAGTTACGCATGTTAAAAGTAAATATATTTATTCTCAATAATTTATTTCAATAAAAAATGATACTTTTAGACTAGATTAAAACCTTAAGGGTACTTTAGTAATTTGGCACCCTAGTGACTAATTAATTCATATGATAAAGTAAAATCACTTCCTTAATTAAACAAGTAATTTAATGATATAAATACCATGATTAAATTACTTTAAGTTCACCATTGAGTATCTCGTATACTCAGTGTATCGGTTTGGTGTGCAGATACACTACAGTGGAACCTACCTTATAAAGCATGGCAACAATAGTTCAAAGGATACAAGTGAAGACTTTGGAAGTATTTTTTGTACAGTTATAATATCCATGTACTTAGGTGGGAAATGGGTAGGAAAATGTATTTAAGCTTTGGAAATGTAATGTAATTAAGTGATTATGACTTACTAATGTAAATTAAGTAATTATACATATTCTTTGGTGAATGAATGATTGTATGTGATGTTGATGCTGATGTGAGCCAAAGGCTCTATATTTTTGCTTGTTATATCTATGGGCAGAGGCCTAAGTTTTGATGTATGCATAGGCTGATGTTAGGATAAATATGGGGGACCAAATAGCTTCAGGTGTTGTGATTTGGTTATAGAAGTTTTAAGCAAGCTCGTTAAATTTTTAGGTTAGGACTCGCACAACCATTATGCCGTCGAATTTTTAGGTAATATCTGAGTGTTAGTAGGTTTCCTTTGTAATGACTAGATCATATTGATCCTGACCTAATTGGACCATAAGAACTAACAGAAGTGGTTTTAGAGTCAGATAGAATGATCTAGAGTGGCATTAGTGAAAGTTAAACGAATGACTTTTAGAGAAATTTTAGGATGGGTGACTTGGTAGGAAGTGCACTACTTATTGGGTTTTATTAGGAATCTAGTAGGGGGTGTCACAGAATAACTGCCTTCTTTGATCATAAACTTAGTAGACTTCCCCTCTTCGATCGTACTCATGATACTCTGAAGCCTATGATCATCCTTTTGTGAATCTTTCACTACCTACGTCAGACTTGGCTTAGCTGGAGCTAACTAACAAACCACTATCATCCTACAGCTTTAGACTAACAAACATCACCTTTAAAGCTGACATAAACTTCTTACTTAAGCCATCTACAACTACATTAGCTTTTCTAGGATGGTAGTCAATAAGACAATCATAATCCTTAATCAACTCATCCATCTTCTTTGCCTCAAGTTCAACTCTTTCGGTGTCAGCAGATACTTCAGACTCTTGTGATAGGTGAAGACATAACACTTTTCCCCATAAAGGTAATACATCCATATCTTTAAAGAAAATATAATATATATGAGCTTTAAGTTATATGTTAGGTAGTTTTTCTTATGAGGTTTTAATAGGCATGAAGCATGAGCAACAACTTTGCCATCCTGCTTGAGCACACATCCCAACCCAGTCAATGAGGCATCACTATATATGGTGAACTCTTTTTCTCACACTAGCTGAACCAAAATTTTAACCTCAATCAACATACTCTTCAGCTTATCAAAACTCTCTTGACATCTATTATTCCCACTCAAACTTCACATCTTTCCTTACAAGATGTGTCATAGGGGATCCTAACAATGAAAACCCCTTGACAAACCTTCTATAATATCTAACCAAACCCAAGAAACTCTTAATCTCTATTGTGTTCCTAGGTGGTATCCACTCTATTATAGCCTAAATCTTATTAGGATCAACTCTTATGCCTTCTACCGATGCTATATGCCCTAAAAAACAACATTTCCTCTAGCCAAAACTCATACTTACTAAGCTTAGCATAGAGTTTCTCATCCCTCAAGACCTATAAAATTGTTCGTAAATGCTTCTCATGCTCTTCTCAATCCTTAGAATACACAACATTGTCATCAATGAAGACTATTACAAACTGATCTAGAAATGGCCTAAAAATCTAGTTCATGAGATCCATGAATGCCACCGGTGCATTATTTAACCCGAAAGGCATCACTAGGAACACATAGTGATCATATCTAGTCCTAAAAGTTGTCTTATGTATGTCTACCTCTTTCACTCTTAGTTAATAATACCTAAATCTAAGATCTATATTCGAGAAAACACCTGCCCCTCTAAGCTGATCAAAAAGATCATTGATCCATGGTAAAGAATACTTATTCTTGATGGTGACTTTGTTCAACTGTCTATAATCCACACAAAGCCTTGAAGAACCATCCTTCTTCTTCATAAAAAGAATCAATGCTCCTCATGGCCAAACACTTAGTCTGATAAAACCCTTGTCTAGAATCTCTTGCAATTG
>CANXYI010867051.1:0-12976 GCA_948208565.1 Hura crepitans
CTATAAAACAATCTTGAGATATTACTCATGTTCTTCCTGAGTCTTAGAATAGACTAGGATATCATCAATAAACATTACAACAAACTGATCCAAATATGGTTGAAAAACCCTATTCATCAGGTCTATGGAAGTTGCTGAGGCATTAGTGAGTCTAAAAGGCATCACTAAGAACTTATAATGCTTGTATCTGGTTTTAAAAGTAGTCTTTGGTATGCTAGACTCCTTAATCCTCAACTAATGGTATCTTAATCTAAAGTCTATATAAGAAAAGACACCTGTACCTCTAAGTTGACAAAAAAGATCATTAATCTATGTTGACAAAAAGATCGTTAATCCTTGGCAAAGGGTATTTATTCTTCACAGTCAACCTATTCAGCTATTTGTAATCAATGCACAACTGAAACAATCTATCTTTCTTCTTTACAAATAACATGGGTGCTTCGTAGGGTGAAATATTGGGTTTCATAAAACCCTTGTCTAACAATTCTTGCAACTGCACCTTCAATTCCTTGAACTCAGCAGGTGCCATTTTGTAAGGTGTAATGGATATAGGTGTTATACCAAGACACACTTTAATTTCAAAATTAAATTATTGTTATGAATGTAATCTTGGTAATTCATCAAGAAATACATCTGGGAATTTAGATACAACTAGGATCTAGTCAATGCTAGGTATGGAGTTACTAGTGTCTACTACATGGGCTAAATAGGCTTCATAACCCTTACAGATCAGTCTTCTTGCTGTAATAGCTGAGATGAGATTATTTAAAAAATTTTTCTCACCTATAACTGTTACATCATAACCTTTTGTTATCTTAAAGGTAAGCCTCTCATTTTTATAGTCTACCATAACCTGATGTTTAGATAACTAGTTTATACCTAATATGACATCAAATTCATTAAATGGGAGTTCTATCAAGTCTGTAGGGAATATCTAATACTGGATCATTAGAGGATAGCATTTGAACATCTTATTCACTATCACCTCTATCCAATTGGGTTACTAACTTAAATATCTACATCTACTAGTTTTGGTTCTAATCCCTTATCTATGTTTGTGTAGTGTATATATAAAAATGTGTTGAGCCTAGATTTATCAATGCCAAAGTTGGAGCACTAAATAAAGGAAATGTACCAGTAATCACATCTAGAGCTTTTGCCTCCTCATAAGCTTTGATGGCATATTGTCTAGCTAGAGCTCGTGCCTCAGACCTAATTCCCTGACTATTATTAGGCTAGTCGACTCTAAGCTATCTTTACCATCTGTTCTAGGGTGCTATTAAAACTTATGTCTATATAGGTTGAGCTTGCCTCTATAAGCAATCCATCTGATAATGGTCTCTAGCCCCATGCATAAAACATTCTCCTAACCTGACTAATCTACACCTCCCCTAACATCTCCTGTTACACATCTCACAAGTAGAAGGTGCAGTCTTGGCTACTGAAGCTCGGGCACTCGAGGTCTATTGTGCAGGTCTAGGCTTGGATACGGATACCTATCCTGACCTCTGAGACTATGGCTACCTCTGTGTTTAAAGTACTAATTAAGACTGAATTTAGGCCCTCTTTGTCTCTTACTAGCTCTAAGTGATGAGCTAGTCTTGCTAGCTATATATTACCTCTTCCTCTAAAAGACCTCTCTCTTTTCATACATCATCTCATCCATATCACAAGTACCTAACACTAAAACTACAAAATTATAACCTTTAGAGTTGTTATCTATATGCGCCACTCCATATTAAGGCTTTGCAAGAACCTTTTACATCTCCCCTCTTCACTAGGAATAAACTCCTCTATATATCTATTAAGTCTTGCAAAGTCTTTCTCATATTAAAAAATAGACATTCTACCTTGCTTTAGGTTGAAGAACTCTTGCCTCCTCTTATCTTCGTATGATTCTAGAATGTATCTCTTTTTAAATTCTATCAAAAAGGAGTCCTAAGTGATTTCTGCTACTTTTGCCTTTCTTTTCTTTATGGTGTCCCACCATGAAAAGGCTTATTCTTGTAGAAGGGAAGTAGCACACTTCAAATTCTCCTCATCAATACAATCCAATTGTTCTAATATCCTCTAGGTCCTCTTAAGCTAGTATTTAGCTTTTGCTACATCATCCTCCTTAGCCCTAGAAAATCAATTGCACCTATCTTCTTTGCTCGCTCTAAACAAATCTTCTATACTGGTACTGCAGGTGAAAGAGAAGTTGGAGCTGGGGGAGGGGGTGGTATTGATGCTGATGTATGTCTCAGTAGTTCTAATATATGTTATAGTAATACTAGTGAAGCCTACTACTACTGTGGTGGCTGTTGTGGCTATGCAGCATTGCTAGGTTCTTATGCCGCTACATTAATAGTTGCTTCTTGAGCTGAGCTAGAAACATGACTAGCTACCTCTTCTCCCTGCCCAAATGGTGTCCTTTCACTCATATTGGTCACCACAAAAGAATAACCTCTATTAGCCTCATTGCAATGTAGCTTATCAGAAAATCAAACCTAGATATTGGCACTCATGTAAATAACTTAGGAATGCCTAAACTTAAGCTCTTATACCACTAAATGTAACACCCACTGCTAGATTCCTGAAGGAACCAGACAAGTGGTGCTACCTTCTACTAGGTCACCCATCCTAATATTGCATTAAGGGCTTATTCGTTTAACACTTATAGACATGCATATTTTTCATTCAGATATAACTTCGGACTAACCCTTAAATATCAATATATAGATTATAATTAACTTTATAATATCATTACATAAGGCCTTGGGCTTATATTATATCAGAATATAAATATTAATACCATTTAGGGTAAAATATCCGTACATGCCATAAACCAAAAGTCATAAGCTTATATAACCATTTCGTCTTACAAAAACTAAACCCAGCCCCATAGGAATTACATGATTGCCTTCTACTGAATCGTAAAAAGATAAGAATTAAACTCTCAAAATCAATCTGCTAAACTACAAATATATGTCTAAGGCTAAGTAGCTACACTATCTACTACCTACGTATCGAGACACCGATACACTGAGTACAATACTCAATGGTGAATTTAATACAACAAAAGCATGTCATGCAGTCACATATGCAATACACGTGTCATACGTGTATCATGCAATATACTGAGACAGTGTCATAAAGATGATAATGATGGTGATAATAATAATAATAATAATAATAATAATAATAATAATAATAATAATAATAATAATTTAATTCTCTTCTATCTTATTAATTTAATTATTGATTTCATGCCATAAACTTCATTTTATAAATTTACCATTCATTATTTAATATTACTATTTATTATATTTATTATATCTTTCAAGCCTAAGCTAGAATTGACACTTTAAAACACTAGACTATTAGGGAAATTTAGATTATGTAGTGGCCCACATTTTAGACCCCAATAGTGGCACCCATCTAGTTTAGTGGCCCATAATTGGACCTCAGCTACTGTACCAGCATAATGCAGTGGCTTATCATAAAACCTTAATAGCTGCACCTACCCTAAATAGTGCAGTGGCCTATAATTGGACCTCGCTACTACACTAGAATAGTGCAATGGCCTATCTTAAGATCTCAGTGGCTGCACGTGCCTAATGTAGTGGTCCCACATCAGAATCATTATGGTTGCACCCACATAATGCAATAGCCAACATTATGACCTTAGTGGCTGCACCCACCATTATAATCATCAAAGTAATAGCCCTGAAGGCATAAAGTCTTTAGTAGCTGCTAATCCTTAATTGATCGATCAACCCATTTAGTAGGTGTCTAACTATTGGGCCAACTATCTATTAATTATTTTTATTCATTTATTGTTCATCTATTTTATTTATTTCTAGGTTATTAAGACAATTATTAGTCAATTTCATCTTCTCATTTTTATAGGATAGTTATAAGTCATTTTCTTCACTGGACAGTTATAGGTCATTTATGTAAATGTTACTATTCATATGGCCATTTCTTCTACTATCCATTTGATCATTTCTCATTCCTCTCATGGCCTTATTCCATCATATATCATGCCATTATATCTCACATAATGTTACATTTGTATCACCATACTTCATCATCATTATTATCATAAATCTTTCATGCCAAATAAATCATATGAGTACTCAAATTTATATACCTCATTATATGCCATACAGTAAATTTTACTTTACACTTATTATACATTTCCCTTTACTAATTTCTTATGATACATTACATACACAAATCTTAATCATAATACCATACATGACTATAGAGATTATGATAATTTTACAGAGGACGAGAGTGGTTAGTGGAGTCACCACCTGGCCTCTACACTAGGACCTCTAATCTTCTGCACTAGAAAGGTTCAAAATTTTAGATCTTATTTATGCCTTAATAATATGTTGTCCATGCATATTGTAACATTTATCAATCCCTTATCATTTCAAGCATACATCATTCTTGATTTAAATTGTATCACCTTTGCATGTATAGAAGTAAATTACGACATTTAAAGAATACAGCAATATATATTGTACATCTAAAAAATGGGTCATTAATTAATTATTAATTGACCTGACAACTACCCGTAATTTCATAGGAATTGGGGGTAATTGCCCAACTCGTCTCTAGGAGATTGGTCTTTACTGAAGTACATTTTTATATGACTTTTGATTAAAGAAAACTTAAAATAATTTTGTTAAAAAACACTAGTTATTTATTTATAAAATGGCTTAATGTGAAAGTTGTGTTTTTGTGTGTAAAATGGGTCATTTACTAACTATTACAACCTAAAAACAAGTAAAGAAGTGCAAATAGTACAAACCTAAAAAAAATTAAGCTATGGTGCTAGAATAGGCCCGCTCTTGCATTGTCAGTCCGCGCGCACCTGGGAGGGAATAATTTTTAGTCTGTATGGACCTTCTATAGAGAAGGATTAAGTCTGTCTCATACTTTTACTTCCAATGCAAGGTTTGGTCAATAACTCAGAAAAACATTAAAGTCAAACATGTTAGATTGAGATTATTAATGCATGAATGAATGAAACCATAAACATGTCAATATGGATACATCATACATCATGAATCATAGCAATAGAATATGTGGTGAAAGATTAAAATGCATATTATCACTCATAGGTCCATGCGGATGTATAACCTTTGTGATAGGGAGTTCGTGTGGACCTGCTTTACAGTTCCAAGCATTGATTCTATGTTTTCATCATTCATGAGTGTGTATATTAATTTTTATTAGACACTCCATATTTGACAAAGCATCACAAAGGTAGATTATCATGCTCATTGAATATAGGTCCGTGCAGACCACATCACCCAATTGTTATTCATGGAATAAGTCTATATGGACTAACCTTATAGGCTTGTGTTTGAAGACACTAGGTCAATGTGGACTTAGTCCCAGATATGATTAGATTTGTGAGACAAGATTAATATTATATAGCATGCTGAATATAAAATACAAGCATCAATCCCACACCCTATATTCCAAATAAATTCAGCTTACTCGTCATCAATAAGACTGGGTATAACAAAGTATCACCTCATTTGCTAATAATCTCAAAGATCCTTGGCTAATAAAAGAAAGACATAGAACTCATCGAGGGACCTCATATATTACCTGGATAAAAGGACTTTTCCACGCACTAGCACAAAAAGCCTTTTTGGTTCAAGTGAGGATGGTTGAATTCTCTCTAATGACAAGTCTTACCAAGCCTTTAATGCCTTCTGCCACTAAAAACCTTGTAACTATCATTGTTTCTCAATTTAGATTTTTTAAACCTCTCTCCCTTTTTTAGGTTTTCTTGCTCCTCCCATCCAGAAGAAAGTCCTTATCCTTAAAGGATTCTCCTTCCTAGAGTAAACAGGCAATGTTTTCATCCGAATTATTTTTCCCAATGGCAAGTCCTTGCAGACTTATTCATGAAGGTCCATACAGACTAAGTTTCTGTGATGATGGTATGTGATCTTCACGGGCCGAGTTATGACTTATTTCTATAGTTAGTCTATGCAAACTTTGGTAGTAAGTCTATGCAGACTAAGCTCCCTGAAATGGTGGTCTATGGCTTATTTCAGTAGTTAGTCCGTGTGGACTTTGGTAGTAAGTCCATGTAGACCTATATCTTTATTGACTTTTTTGTGTTATGCTTGAGAGTTCATCTCTGGCTATCATCATAGGTCAAGGTGAGGTCTCTACAGTTGTCCCCACTTTGGTGTGTGCTGTGTGTCAATAGTACATAACAAAGTTCATCGATTAGTTTCATTACACATACCATTTTCTAGGCATGACTTGATTCTAACATCAGTTGTAGATTAGCTTATGCGGTATGAACCTAAGAGTATAATGGATTGGCTTGTGAGGCTGAATTCGGGAATTTGTGGATTGAACTTTGGTGTTGATCCTTGAATGATGGATTGAACTTTGGCATTGATCCTTAAATGATGGATTAAACTTAGGTCTAAGATTAGCAGATTGGACTCAGGGTTGAGTCTTGAATAGTTAATTAAACTCAGGGTTGATCTATAAATTATTGAATTTGGATTTAGAGTTGGTCCATGATTTTCAAAACTTTGAATTGATCCTATAAGGAAGAAATGAAGTGTTAGTTTTAAATAGAAAAGAATGAATTTAACCTTTCGGATTTTGGTGGCTCTGGGTTCGTATGGACATTTAAGTGTTAGTTCGTGCGGACTTGTGATTGACTTTTTATGGACTACTGTTGACTAGGTTCGTGTGGACTTGTAGGATATATGGTCTGTGCGGACATGAGTCGAGAAGGTCCGTGCAGACATATTATGTCAGTGATATAACTGTCCCTTTTTTTTTTCATTTCTCATTTTTGTCATTCTTAATCTTTTATTTTCCCAATTTTCTCTCAGACAAACACTCTTACAATGGCCTCTTATGTTGGAAGTACCTCTGGTTCATCCTCCTCCAATGGTGTAGAGACACCGATAGTGGTTCTTCTCCTATAGGGAATGGGATCTGCACCTTCTCCTCTGCCGTTGGAGGACATTTCAATGTCGACTCTGGTGAGCTTTATCCCTTTTATCGTAGTGAACAGACCAAAGCATGCAGTGCCTATCAATGGTGTGACTTTTGGTGATATGACTCCTTTGTTGGTGGATCTAGCCCACCATGTGTGCTTTGAAGTATATCCACAGGTGAGTCCTTCACCCTTCATGTGTTTTCTATTGTTTTTGCTTAGTTGTTCTTGCATTTTTATGTTCTAAGAGATTTTTGGTGTGATAAGTCTATGTAAACTAAGTAGGTTAGGGCACGACAAGTCCATGCAGACTAAGTTCCTTAGGGTTGTTGGTCCGTATAGACCTATGAAATTTTTATTTGTTAAAACTATGCCCATAGTTACATTAATCACTCTGTATGTGAGGTCTGTGTGGACCAAATGTTGACCCCTTTTTGACTTTGATTAAAGTCCGTGCAGACTTGTATTTGACACAGAATTGGTCCGTGCAGACCTATTGTTTGACTGTTTTTGACTCCATAGTAAGTATGTGCAGACTTGTTTGCCTACTTGCTTTTGGTCTATATGGATTTTTGCTTTAAGATTTTTGGTCCGCGTGGACTTTGTTTACCTGCTTCCTTTTGGTCCGTGTGGACTTTGTGAACTTAGTCCTGATTATCAATTGTTTGCTTTTTGTAGACATGTCTCAAGTGTTGGGGCACTCTTTCTGGTCCACAACAGTGGTATTCCACCATGCCTATGATGGTGAAGAACAAAGTGCACAGGACAGGCTTTCAGACCTTCATTGATCACCTTATAGGTGGAGATTTTTATTATGACCTATAAGTCTTACGGGCATTGCTAGATAGGTGGATGGATACCACCCATACTTTCCACATGTCCTTTGGTGAGCTAATAATCATGCCATTTGATTGGGCATTCATTATCGAGGCACCCTACACTGGTTGTGTCATTACTTTTGACACTTGCTATTAGCATCCCTCCCTATGGCTACTAGAGGTGAAAGAGTTACTAGGGTTCATGCCTCAAGACTGGGCTAGTAGTATTCATTGCACTGACCTTCAAGAGAGGTGGGGTGAAGAGTCTTATTCAAATGTGTTGGAGATGGATCAGTACATACGTTGTTTCATCTTATACTTGCTGGGCACCACCTTGTTTGCCAATGTTAACGGCACCATGAGCTAGAGCTTCCTCCCAGTGTTAAAGGAAGTGGAAAAAATAGGGAGCTAGAACTGGTGTAATTCATCCCTAGGGTGGATGTTTCAGAGTTTGGATATGGCTGTACGAACTCAGAAGAGTCATCATTTTATCAAGGGCTTCGTGTCTAGCATCTTGGTAAGTGAATTCTCTCTTCTTTCTTTTCTCTTTGAAATTTCATAACTGATATCCTTCTTTTGTTGTTCTCAAGTATGGGCTTATGAACTTAACTTGCTGGCCCGTTCTTAGAGCTTGATGTGCCATGATGCTACCTGGTGATGGATAGGTGGGTCCGGCTTGCCTCTAGTCGATGGAATGTGGCGTCTTTGATGTAGCACCACCAGTATCTCAACTCACGCACTTGGATAGATGTAAGTAATTCCTGAAACTAAAAAAGATCTCTTTAGTGATTATTTGCATTTTTGTTAATACTTACCTATACAGGTTGATTTGGCATGGTGGGCTTTCCCATCGATGAGCTACCTTCCCCTCTGTGCTTTATTCAGGGCTTGTCTTTTCACCGTCTATTGTTGAGTACTATGGAGATGTGCTGCTGGTTCTTAGGAGAAAGAGCAGTCAATTGGCACTTGGGTCCTGATGTGCTTCTCATCCCTTTGGATCCTTCTGAGTCTATGCTATTCGAGAGGTACATCGATGATTTGGATTTTGTGTAAGGGATGACCGTTGGGGTCCCTAGAGCCATACTAGTGGAGGATAATGATGAAAGCTATGCTCCATAAGCTGCATCTCACCTACTTCCTTGGGTTCCCTACACTACTGGGCCTCTTCCACCTCAGGTGAATTTCTTATGTTTTATTGTCTCTTTCATGATGTTTTCTTAACTTGTGTATTGTTATGCTGTAGCCTGCTACTATCCCTAAGGCTAGTCCATCCCCCTCAAAAAAGTGGCCAAAGACCACGTCTAGCTTAACGGGCTCCCAGTTCTCGCCTCCCCCTGCTCATGGTCTGGGATTATCAACTGGCCTAGCATCTTTTCCTAACGAGGTGATAAAGACACTGGTGGATGTGCTCGAGCTGAGCTACATGTGCTATGGTGTCGACAGGGAACTCTTTTCTAGTAAGCTTTGCATTGAGGAGAGTTAGCCCGTAACCTTTGAGCCGAGGATACAACACTAGTAAGATCATCAATTCTGTTATTGGGATCTTCTCATTATGCATGCTTGACATCTTATTTTTTCCTGATCAGGTGAAGAAGGCTCCAGTGGAGAGGACTGCTTGGGTGGTGAAGGCTTTTAGGAGAGCCATGATTGATGATACTCGGGTGCTGGTGGTGAGTGCATTCTTATTGTATATGTTATCTATGTACTTTGCATGTTTCATGTTCTGCTAATATGCATCTATGTTATGTATGCTTATACATGTCGCGTTACACGTACGTTGCGCTACATGTTATCTATGTATGTCAGGTGTATTACATATGCTACATTACATTTATGTTATGTATGTAGTGTTACATATGTGCTATATGTTGTGTTACATGTATGTTATGTGACATTGATCCTTCACTCTTTTGTAGAATGAATTGTCATGGCGAGTGGCGGCCCTACGTGAAGCTTGAAAGAAGATTCGGGCTTACAAGGTGACTGAGAAGCTAGTGATTTCTTTCGAGGTTAAAGACACAGAGGAAGAAAATGGATTTGATGGCTAGATTAGGGGATAGTCCCTATTTTCTTTATTTTTCTTTTTAATGGTTGTGTGGAGGCATAATTGTGAGGCCTTTTTCTATTTGAAGATAGGATTCATAGTTTCCTATCTTGGTATTATTGAACATGATACAATTTACCTTCCCTTTTTTAAGCAATTTTTGTCTTGCCTTTTTGTTTAATCTCTAAATACTTTATTTCCTCTTCATAGTATTGAATAAACCTGATGTTATTGTTTGTTTTATGCCTAAATAGGGTGCCTTGGTCTCTGCAGATCTAGAAGGGTTCTTTTAGTCTAGAAGGACCTTAAAGGACTTGGTCCGTGCAGCCTAGAAGAGTTATTTCAATCCAGGTAGACTTAGCTTACTTCATCTGTGCGGACTTTAGGTAGCTGGGGTTAAAGATTAGGCATGGTGTCAGTTTCTTAGTCCATGTGGACTTTTCATAGCTATGGTCACAGACTAGGCATATCGACATATAAGCATTGTTTTCTTAGTCCGCGCAGACCTTGATACCATTCCTTGGTCTGTGCGGACATCCTCGTGTGTTTAGGATTGTGTTTCCTACGAGGAAAAGGAATAAGATGCTTTGGTTTATAAATACCCTCTTCTTTAGTTCTCTCACCTCATTCCTTGCATTATGTCCCTTTTTTGCCTTAAGTTGTGTAAGGCTTTAGAATACAAAGTCGCTTGGGCTTCTCCCACTCTTACCCTTTTTCAATACTAAAGTTTCTGAGCAATGTTAGGATTGACCTCAAATTTTTAAAGGCCGCTACATGACATTGGGACCCTACTTTCCATGTTTTCACCTTTAGTCGACAAGAAATATGACTCGCCTTAGAGGAATTTGCTGCCATTCTGGAAAACAAAATTACTCCTGCTACCCCTTTAGCACTGCCTTCATTTGAGGATCACTACCCTTTGGATATCATTCTGGCCTTAGGCTTTTCTCCCATTATGTGTCGTAAAATAGTACTGAGGATAGGCCTAATTTCCCTATAGGCAATCTTTGATCATGCTCATCAAATTTCTATCAACTCAATGGAATGGGCAAAGTGCATTCTATTATGCCTTCTCGGAAGCTGGCTCATTGTTACTTCTCGCGATGAACATTGTGACTTCAAAGTCCTTCTCCTCCTCACTACAATATGCTCCAGCCATAACCCTTTTAGCATCTATCTAGTTGAGACCATCCATGGTTTAGACACACTCACAAGAAGGGATGTTGATTTCTTAGTAGGGAGTCCACTTCTCTTATAGGTATGTATTATTAGCTTTGTTATGACCCTAACTTTTCCCTAGTATGCCTGTGATGGTTTTTATACTAGCAGGTCTGCCTAATTTTTGCTTAGGTGGTCCTTTATAGATTTTTGAACCTAACGACTTTCTTTTTTTTTAGATTTTGCTGTAAGAGAAATTGGGGTTGATTATTCCCCTACTTGAGAGACTTTGTATAAAGTATGGCTCCCATCATCATTATGAAAGGAAGCTCACGATGAAGTGTGACTCCTTTGATCAGTGGCATTTATGGCTTGACATAGTGATTTCAATACGATGGAGGTGTCTTTAATGGAAAATTAGCCATTTCACCCTATCTTGTCATGCAAGTTGTGTACCCTTGATCGGGTTGAGGCATGCTACTTTTTACAGCCCTTCGCGCATCTTGCAATAATTCGATTTAGTGCAAAAGATGCCCACTGAGCCTCTGAGATTTTATGGTAGCCTTTTAACTCTTCACTTTTTATGCTATTTCCCTGACTTGTGGAAGCAATACGCCATCCTGAGGGATGTGCCTGATTACACAATCAATGTTGTTCATATAGTTGATTCTTACAACAAGTGGATTTTGAGTGATGCTAAAAACAATAGATCATTAGCACTAAAAAGAAAGACTGAAGATAATATTTCTAGTTTTGAAAAGAAACAATATGTATAGAATTTATTTATTTGTATGACCCATTCCTAGATAGGAATTTGCATACCAGTGATTAAGACTAAAGCATTTTTGTCATTGACTGCATTTAAAACTAAACTCATTAATCTTAGTGAATGTATTAATTTCCATTAATAGTACTATCATTTTCTTGATCGGACATTTTCTCTCTGCTCCCTTAACTTTTGCATAAAGTGCCTTGTTGGGTTTTCACCTCATCGGGGTGTCCTAACTTTTGCCTAAGTTGCCCTATTTTGGTTTTCAGCTTAGCAAACTTTTTTTTATATTTTTTTATTTTATTTTTTTAATAGAAGTACTTTTTTAGTCTGTCTACATTGACTAGTTTTGAAAATTCATTACCCTTCAAACCTGAGATCTAGATGCCCCTATGTTTGAGCAACTTTTCGACCATGTAAGGACCTTCCCAATTGGTTTTGAACTTTCCCCCAGGGTCAGACAACAGTGGCCTAACCTGTTTGAGCACCAAATCACCTTCTCATATGGCTCTGGGCTTGACTTTCTTATTGTAAGCTCTCACAATTCTCTTCTAGTATAATTGCATGTGATAGAGAGCTTTAAGTCATTTTTCATCGATTAGTGCCAACTACTCATATCTACTTCTAACTCATTCTGCTTTAGGTATGTTTGCTTCTAATACTACCCTTAATAAAGGTATTTTAACCTCTATTGGTAGCATTGCCTCCATGCCATACACAGTGAGTAAGACGTAGCCTGGGTGGATATCTTGACTATCATTCTATATCCCTATAATACGAATGGTAGCATATCTGCCCAATCCTTATAGG
Organism: Hura crepitans; assembly: GCA_948208565.1. NCBI lineage: Eukaryota > Viridiplantae > Streptophyta > Magnoliopsida > Malpighiales > Euphorbiaceae > Hura > Hura crepitans. The sequence continues at coordinate 12,579 of CANXYI010867051.1, forward strand.
TGATGGTCATTTTTTGCAAAATTTTCTTGACAATTTTATTAGCAGCTTCTACGGCTCTATTAGCTTGTGGTTGATATGGAGAAGACTTATGGTGTTGAATTCCATACTTTTAAAGAAGTTGTTTAGTCTCTCCTTGGAATTGCACTCCATTGTCTGAGATAACCTATTGTGACAAACCATACCTATAGATAATATTTCTTTCAATAAATTTTCCCATCTTTTTTGCCCTTAATTTATTGAAAGACTCAGCCTCTACCCACTTTGTGAAGTAATCGACTGCCACAACTATGAACTTATGCCCCCTAGCTACTGACGGCCTTATTTCTCTAAATATGTCGATCCCTAATGTTGAGAAGGGCCATGGGGATGACAAACTAGTCAATTTATTAGGTAGCAAG
>CANXYI010867071.1:0-14084 GCA_948208565.1 Hura crepitans
ATACTTTCTCTCGATTTCAATTTCCAACTAGGATTTATTATAATTATTTCATTTACCCTCTCTTAGATATTACGATTATATTTTAACATTCTCATCTATCAACTTACACATGTATAATATATTCTTCCTTATTCCATATAATTTATTTCTTTTATTTAGATAGATTCACACATTTATACCTATATTTATTTGTACTCATTTCTTCTATTTTATTAAACATGAGTTAATTTAGTTACAATGTTGGTTGTATATACTTCTATAATTTATTTAATTTAATCTATATTAATTAATTTATCATCATATGCTTAGGCATACACCACATGTATTCATTTATTTTATGTTACTAGTTTTTCCATGTTAAAACATCTAATTATTACATTTATAATTTTACCTTTTCAATAACTTAACTATCATTCACATATTTACTTTCATAATGCCAATCTTAAAAAAAAAAATCCTATCCTATTTTACTCCCTTAATATAGCTTACTAATTTCCTAAGTATTTATTGATTTATACTAAGTGTACTTAATTTAATTGGATTAATTATCCTATAATTGTTATATGTTTTCCTTTGTAATACTATTAAATGTACCTAGCTTCTTAATCCATTATTTTACTTCGATTTGCTCTACAATTGCTTTTAATACCTTATACACCTCCTATGTATGGTTTGGCCTAAATCATCCTCCAACATATAAAAATTTATTTTCCCAATTTAAGCGTTTACTTATATCCACTATTGTTTATAAGGTTACCTAATTCCTTTGTTTCATTTATCTCACATTAAACCACCAATTTCCTTCTCTTAACAATTTCAGTCTCACTCAATTTCATGGGTTCAAGTTTTATTTTTAAGAGTTTAAGTCATAAAAATTATACAACACAACCTTAATTTCATCATTAAACTACCAATTTAACAAAATTTACCATAACATAAAAATTCATAGTTTCAACACAATATTACTCCATAATAAATTCAAAACCATCGAATACATGTACCTTATGTGTTTAAGTCCACTAATCCACCATTTCCTCTTTCTTAACTCCATCTCATCATCATCCTTCTTCCATTTCCATCAACTCCATAAATGAATTTCCTCATGAAAAATCCATTAAAAGTAATATCAATCACATATTTCATTATATACCTATAAACTATCACCTAATTACCTTAATTAAATCACTTAATCTATTTAGGTTAAGAACCACTTACCACTATGAAAATGACTCTAAACCTTTGCCTAACACCTCATTTCTTCCTCCAATTCCTTGCTCCTTCCATGGATTTTTGGGTGGCTAGCATAATAAGGTGGATATAATAATCCTTTAATTGTAATATTTAGTGATTATTTCATGTAATGAGATGCAAAAATGGGGAAGGGAATTCATGAGGGAAATTTCGGCCATGAGAGGTTTTGGGGGAGTGTTGATTGCAACTAAATGAATCAAATATTAATATTTGGGTATTTATACATGAGATGGATGGCTAAGATTAAAAGTAGCATTTTACACTTCGATGGTTAGGATTTTTCCACATGTAATTAGTTTAAAAATATCATTTAATCCCTTACACCTCATCTCCCCACTTAATTCCACTTGGATGGCCAAGATTAATCCTATTACTAGTTAATCCAATGGCTAGAATTGCTCCCTACACCATTAATTCCACCATTTTCCTTAAATATATACTCATTTCCATCCTCATGCCATTCATTACTTAGAAAGTTGTATTATTCTTATAAAATGTTCATGTGAAATTATGAAGTTATCAAGCGTATGTAAATTTCATTGTTATTATGCCTTAAATATTTTAGCCAGTATACATATTCATAATTTTAACATCAATTATAACCATAATACTCATGCCATACATATGTGAGTAAGAAGATATTATCAAGACACATATACACTTCATTATATGCCACCATTGACTTGGCTAACTCCATAGCCAATTACAAATTTAAGTACATCCCTTAGCATGACTAATAAACATCAATTAGTATAGCTCAGCTCTTTAAGTCAATCTTTATACTTTTAATGCACAATGTTCCTTATCTTATACCATATTACACATTCATCTTTTCTTATAACCTTAACACACAAGCATACAAATTCTTATCATCTCTCATCAAAATACACATAATCATATCATACAACACATATACATACCATTATTACCATAGCCTAGTGTTTCAGCCCATGTATCCACTTATTCCAACATCAAATTTTCATACTTTATTACATACCAACATATCATTCCATACACTATTATCATCTTTATAGTCAAGAATCAAAACTAAACATACCTATCATATAATTAACTTAACATAACACATAATTCAAACTAAATAACATTCATTATCTACATATAACCATACATATAAGTTTCAACTATCTTACATATCATGCATATAACCTACTTTTCTTTATCATTTAACATAGCCTACTTTTCTTTATCATTTAACACTAAATTAACATGCATTCAATGTAATTTAAGCACCTCTAATTACGACACACCAAATCTTATTACATGCATATATATTTATATCATGATACACAAACTTAGTAAACCAATTCAAACATAAATGCACATATGTTTCTGTATACACTTACAAAAGGTGCCAAATACACTAACAAGCTCTTCTAAGCCTTCTCTTTTCCTTTTCTTTTGCTTGTTCTTTCTTTCTCTATAAACATATAGCATAAACACATTAAAAAATCCATAACAATATCCATGTGTTTCCAATCTTTAATCTAACTTTTGGACCTAACATACACCTTAAAAATGTAAAAACTCATAAACAAGCTCTTACTTGAATGGACGTTACTATTCACTCTAACAAAATCTTCCCAAATTCCTAAAAAATACACCATATTTTTTGCTTCAATCACCATAATCATGCTTAAGGATCATCAATTTAAGGCTTAGATGTTGATTTGAGGTGTTTAATGGAAAAGAAACAAAGAAAATGGTGGAGGAGGGTTTAAGAAAGCCATCAAGTTTTGACTGAGTTGGGGAAGATGAAGACCATTTAAGGGTTGATAAAAAAAAGAAGCCAATTTGACCTTTATATAACTCCCCTAATCCAAAGATCTAAATTCTTCCACTTAAGATCCAATGGCTCTAATTATTCCCAACTCTATTTTATCCTTTTTAAAATTATTCCACCCTATTAAAACATCAATTAACATCCTTTAGGGTCCTATAAGATCACTTAAAACAATACCCAAAAGGCTAAAATCCCATGCTCGAGAACCTTAAAAATCAAGTTAAATCAATACTTAAATCGTAACTTGATTTTTTAGAAAATACTTCTTGATATTCACAAATTTCAATTTCAATTCCAATTCCAATTCCAATAGACTATTTGGAATATTTGAGTACCAATTTGTGTCATTCCTAGGTCAATTTGAGCAAAAGACAATATTTCATGGCTCAGCTTTAACTAGGTTGCTATTCATAAAACATTGATGTAAAAACTTTACTTTCATTTTTTAATCATCTTAATGACTTTATTTTTATTTCAAACTTTGCCCAAAATTATTTCTTAATTGATACTTTCATCATGTAAGATTAGTGTAGCCCAAGTCTCGGGAAATACTATTCATAACTTAGAAGGTACTATTCATAAACATACATGTTATCGATCGTTAATCATCTAAACGTCCTTATTTTGATGCCAAACTACATCCACAACCTATTTAATATATACACTTTTGATTAGTAAAAAAGGAACTGTTCAAGTATCGGGAGTCATTATTCATGATCTTGGGATTTTTAGGCATTACAATACCCTTACAAGTTCTCCTTATGAAGGAATATCATCAATTTTCTTGAATTCGTAGCTAAAGCAACAATAAACTACTAGTAAAATTAGAGGTAGGATTATGTTATACCTTATCAAGGCTCAACAAATTCTTAGCCAAAACTAACAAAATTAGGTTATAGCTTCTATGTAAATGATGGAGCAAACTAGTGATTAGAAACTCACATTTTCTAAAAAAGGTTGACCAGTAAAAATTGACAAATGAGACAATAGGCAATGATATTTATCCTACTCATATTGAGATTGTCATTCAAGAATAACAACTTCTCTAAATCAAGGTGGTGGTTATGTGTCAACACATAAGCATATTGAGGTTGGTCCAAACCAAAAGGAAGGGTAAGTTGTGAAAGATATGGCACGTGTAGGTCAGGTACAATCAGAGAATGATCCTCTGGGTACGAGAGCCCTAAGATAGCCTAAAACTCTTCAATCAAAGGTTAAACCTCTTGGGAACTAAAATGAAAGACATGATCATTTGAATCCTAAAAATGAATAGTAGCCTTTAGAAGGGACATATTCAACTCAATAAGAGCTAAAAACCTCAAATTAGTTATAGTCATAAGCTTAAGCATATCTATAAGCATCGATTTTTAAGTACCAAAAAGCCTGATGATGATAACTAGAGTTATGAATCAAGCAAATGATGACATAAAAGGAATACCAAAAGAAAGAAAAAATTGTACCCAAAGATAAGATAGTCATTAAATCCCTAAGAAAAAAAGAATGAAGATAAAAAGACTTAAGAATAATCCCATAAAGAAAAAATGAAAGAGCAAGAGAACAAATCCCATTTACAAGCCTTAAAAGAAGCACCCAAATCACAACCCTTTAAAAGAACCACCGTGTGACCATACTTACAATCGCGCGACTCTTTCGAATAGTCATGTGACTATACCACTAAAAATCTAATAAAAATTGAAGAATTCTATTCCAACCCAAACTCCTAATCTCTAAAAACCTAAAATTTAGGTAGAATTAAACCAACGACATTCTAATCGACCTGAAATAGTAAAAAGTAGATGTTAAAAGTGAACAAAACTCCTTAGGATTAACATCTATAAATACCCTCTAAACTAACACTTAAAGAAAATCAATTAATCATTAATTAAGCATATAATTCAAGAATTTGCTCAAATTCAATTGTTTTCTTTAAATCTTTAAGAGCTCTAATAAGTTATTGAGCATTAGAGAATATTTTAAATCAATTTAAAAGATTGTAAATCTTTAGAAGTAGTCATTCCATTGGAGAGGTGAGGCAACCTACTAGCTCAGTATTCCTTTATAAGCAATTCATTTGCTAGCTTAAAGCTTCATTACTAGTAAGTCCTCAAGCCCAAAACTTATTCTTTTCATCATAATTTGTTTTCACATACATAGGCTTAAATGTATAAAAATTGGTTTTTCTCATAAGATATGTCATCAATTTCACATAAAACTCATTTTCAATCTTTATTTGCATAATAGAAATAGCAAAAAATCATATTTTAGAATCATAAACATGTTTTCCAACCCATATATGAATAATAGCATCATTTTAGGAGAATTATATAGCATATTTAACTAGTTACATGAATTAAAGTTCCATAAAATGTTTTATTACAAATTTACAATTTATTTTATTGTAATTATATCATTTATATGCTTGATGTGAATTTAGATCCTAAGAAATTGCATTTTTCATTATAAAGCATGGTTTCACTAGTTAATACAAAGAACACACATTGATTACTAGATGTAATAATTATTAAGTGTCAACCATGAATCCAGTTCTTTAATGATCAATGGCTTGATCCCTATCTTGGGTTAAAACACTTATGCTAAGTTTATTGGTTCTCAGTCAGCACCAAGTGGCAACTCTTAAGAATCCCTATTATCACAAGCTCTGTTATGTTCACAATGGCACCTCTACTAGGGAGAAGTAATATCACACTTCTCAAAATATAGTTGGCACTTAAAGCTTATTTGTTAATCCATGTGTTAAGACCTATATTAATATTTGAAACCACAAGTGTCTACCCTTTTTGGACACTATGAAACACTCAGGCCCTAGAAAGTCCAGCGCGTAAGGGTTACATTCCATCTCAATTCGTGTCTAAACCTCAAGCCTCATATAGGATAAAACCTTAGATCCACTCTTAGGTACCCTTTTTATTATGATGAATCTGAATTTTTGTTAGTTAATTAATTTAAAGTCTTTCATAACCACCTTAGAATTCTAAGGGAAATTAATTACCTCTCATTTTCCCTTAGAGAGAAGGCTATGATTTACTTTGAATAAACCTAACTAGCTAGAATTCAAATTCAATAGTAGCATGCCATGAGCGGGATTCATATGTACCAGTTGATGTATGAATTGAAAGCCTAACTAAGATAGAAATGCATTTACCTTAAGCAAGAGTAATATGGTTAGAAGGATCGTTTGTTCTTATACCATATATCTCATGCATATATGCCTTTTCTTATTTTGTTAACATCATTTACATTTCATCCTTTACTATTGCGTCCCTATTACCTTATACAGTGTTGTGAACCATGAACCCCATTTTTTGCTCTAACTTTGGGGAATGCTAGCATATCTATTATTCACAAGCCTTATGCCTTTAGGTATATCAGATGGTGAACTAATTGGTCATCTTACCCTTAGTTGGTAAGATTAGTTGGGAGGGACCCATGCTTATGGGAGCCATTAAGTCTTTAAGGCCAAACCAAAAGCCTATATGTTGAACCTAGTAACTCTCTCTAATTATAAACACTATCATTATGAATATGATATAGGCTTGTTACATTGTACCTTGTTTGACTTTGGACTGAGCCTATTGGACCTTTTTATTTGGATGCACTGATCCTAATTTCCTTTCAGATAAGAAGAAAACACTATCCCATTAAGTACTATTAGTATGTATTATACAAACCCTATTAATTCCTATTCATGCATTGTGTACCGTCTTATACTCTCCCTCATATCACATCATGTTATTGGTTTATTAACCTTAATATTCTCATTTATATGGACTAAGTTCACTTGTCCTACCATACATGATGAGTTTTTATTAGAGCTATTTTAGGAATGAATGTATACACATCCTTGTATCACATATTAGTAGTATAAGGATATCATACGATATGATAGATTTTTGCATACATACAAAACATGTTAGATATCATTTTTGGAATGAGACTATCATGTGGTGGTGTATTAGCTTGCATTATATATCATATTATACATCACTAAAACCCCTTCTAGCAATAGGTGCATTATATGTACACCACATCAGCACATATCGTACTAAGCCCTTATGATTAGAAATTCATACATTCACGTTAAAATCATCTTGTGTCTCATATCTCCTCACCAAGGCATATGTATATAAGGTATCATGTAAGACTATTTATATAAGCATACACAACATGCATCATTAGAATCATTTTAGCAATAGACATAGCATATATTAGCTTATATCATATCTTGTAAGATCATTTATTACTTTAAGAAAAAAACATAACATACATTACCTTGCATCATGGCTTATAAGAACATATGTACATTAGTTAGGCATGCAACACATACATCATTAGGGTTATGCATCATTTATCATATCATATATGCAGATTATTCATGTATGTATGATGCATAAAGATAGTTTACACTACTTAAGGATATCATGCATCCGTATATCCAGCACCAACATATACCCTTGGAATCATTTTTTAAAAAATCACCCCTCATGCATTAATGCAACATTCATCATACTAATCCCTTATCCATGCACACCTAAATCTTACTTAACATTAAAGGCAGTTCACATTTTATATCACATTAAGAACATCATACATTTTTACCTTAATCATGTATACATAGTTAATAATATTAAAATCATTTTGTGTAAAATATCATGCCTCATGTAGTCTCTTACATCAATCATGGGCCAAGCACATATACATACATCACTAGGGAACACTTTAGGATTAAGTGAGTTACTCATATGCATTGACATGCACCATGCATCATATTAGACTCTTGTGCTCATAACCAATACATATTTATGTAACATTGGAGAAAGTTTGCATCTAACACCATTTTACTTAGACATTATACATCTATACATTAAGTATCATATTAGACTCCTATAAGCAGGAAGTTTATATTAGCTTTAAAAGCCATGAATCAGTTTGAAGTTGCTTGATGATAGTGGTTTGATTGCTGAGCTTTAGATTAAGCCAAATTTGTTACAACAAGTGAAAGAAGCCCAAAAGGATAATCATAGGCTTGTGAATTTTGTTAGCAAGATTCAAGAGGGGAAGCCTACTAAAAATGAGAACAAGGAATATGGTTGTTTATATTATCATGATCATCTATGTGTGTCTAATGTAGAGGATTTAAGGAAGCAGATTTTGCAAGAAGTCTATAATACACCATATGTTATACATCCTTGCAATGCCAAGATGTATCAAGATTTGAAGACAGTTTATTGATAGCTAGGCCTGAGGAGAGATATAGCTGAATATGTGATCAGATGCCTTACTTGCCAGCAAATGAAGGCAGAACATCAAGTTCTATCTAGATTGCTTCATCCTATAACAATACCAAAATGTAAATAGGATAAAGTCACTATAGATTTTGTGGTTGGGTTACCAATGACCAAAAACAAATGTGATTTAGTATGGGTTATGGTTAATAGATTAACCAACTTAGCACACTTCATACTTGAAAGGATGGACTACTCTTTAGAGAAGTTGGCAGAGTTGTACATTAATGAGATTATTTGGTTGCATGGTATGCTATCGCCTATCATTTCTTATCAGGATCCAAGTTTTACATCAAGGTTTTGGAAAAAGCTCCATAATGCCTTAGGTACTTGACTTAGTTTTAGCATGGCTTTTCATCCGTATACAGATGGTTAATCAAAAAGAATTACAAAAGTTTTGGAAGATATGTAAGAAGTTATGCCATTGAGTTTAAGGGAAGTTCGGACCGTTATCTTTCTTTGGCAGAGTTTGCCTATAATAATAATCATCAAACAAGTTTAGGTATAGCTCCTTATGAAACCTTTTATGGGAGAAGATAGAGAACTCCTTTGTGTTAGAGTGAACTCAATGAAAACAAGCTTATGAGGCCATCTTTGGTTAAGGATGCTGAGGAAAAAGTGAAGGTCATCAGAGAAAGGCACAAGGCAGCTTTTGACAGATATAAGTCTTATGCAAACTTAAAAAAGAGAGACATTCAATATGAAGTTAGGCATAAGGTTTTTCTCAAACTATCTTCATGGAAGAAGGTGATAATATTTGCAATAAACGTAAGCTAAGCCCACCATTTATTAGCTGATACAAAATAACTGAACATGTGGGACTATTAGCCCATAAGCTAGCTTTACCTCCTAAGTTACAGTAGATACACAATGTCTTTCACGTGTCTATGCTTAAGAGATACAAATTAGACCCATTTCATGTGTTGTCAACTAAGGAAATGGAGACACAGCTAGACTTATCTTATGAAAAAGAGCTAGTAAGAATCTTAGCTCGAGATGTTAAGGAGTTGTGGAATAAAATAGTGCCATTAGTGAAAGTACTATGGTGACATCATGGCATAGAATAAGCAACTTGGGAAAGTGAGGCTCAAATGAAGGAGTAATATCCGTATTTGTTTGAATCAGGAAATTTTAAGAACGAAATTCTTTTAAGAGGGGAAGAAATGTAACGCTCCAAAAATCCCAACTTATAAATATTACTTCCCTAAATGAATAATGTTTTTCAAAACTTAAGTCACACTAATCTTATTAAATTAAAGTATTAGTCATAAAATAATTTTGGACAAATTTAGAGTCAATCTAAAGTCAATAAGATGGTTAAAAATGAAAGAAAAGATTTTATGGCAGTATCCTATGAATAGTGCCTAAGCAAAGCTGAACCGTAAAATAATTCAATTTTTGCTCAGAAAATTCTGAGATTATACAACTTGATACTTAAATATTTCAAACAGTCCATCGGCATTGGAATTGGAAATTTTAAATATTGGGAATTATTCTTAATAAAATCGAGAAAGATTAAAATATGCATTTTATATCAATTTTCCTTCATTTTAGAGCTAAGTTTTATCAGGGTTCATGGACCATGTTGTGATGATCTTTTGATGTAGTAAGAGTGTTAATTGAGGCTAAAAAGAAGAGGGGAAAAGGGAGAACCGATAGATGAAAAAGGGGGAAAATCTTAACAATTTATTATTTTAAAAATAGTGTAAGGTCAAAATTACTGTATAAAATGGTCAAAGAAGGACTTGTTGGCAACCGACTTTTTTTTTCTTTCCCCTTCTTTGCCAACACACTGCTTCACCAAAGTCATCATTTTCACTTCTTCTTTTTCTCTTCTAAGCATCAATCCAACATTTTTAGTTCATTAATCTACCCTTCACCACATTTAAAACCCTATTGAAGTGAGAAATCAAGAAATATATAGCTAGATTTGGAGTTTTTACTTATGGTGAATAGTGCTTATTTTTCATTCAGGTAAGATTTTTTGGATTTTATTATTTTCGTAGACTTTATGGGTGCCTAAGAACAAACTTTTATGGTTAGTTTGATTTTTAGAAGCTTGTGTGATTTTTAGGAGATTTTCTAAATTTTGCCTATAATATGTGTTATCGAGAAAGAAGGAACTAGTGGTTCCAAAGGCAAGGGAAAGTTGTAATTAGCCTCTAGAGGATTATTTTGGCTTAACAAGTAAGTGTATTCACTTAGGCATTTGATGTGTGTGCTTGAATTTATTATAAAATTATGTATGTGATGGAAAATGAATGTTTAATGTGGTAGTTAGTGTGATAGTAAATGCTAGTTAATAAGTACATGCTAGAATGAGTAAATTAATGCTTATGTAGTGAATTTTTGATGGCCATGTTATGCTTTGAGGTGCCCGAAATATGTATGCCATATGTGTGTGTGAAAGGGTTATGAAATGGGTGATTAATGGTTATGCTAATGAGTTATGATTATGTTAAATGCCATAATTATACTAAGTTGTAAAGTTGGGCACGTGTATGTGTTTTGCTTAAGATGGCCAAATACCTTTAAGTGGAGTATGCTTATGTTGAAATGTGAGATTAATGGTGTGTTAAGACATTTAGGTGATGTTAAATGTGCTTAATTGTAACGATGTAAATATAAGAATGAATATGCCTAAAATTATATAATTCCTTTATTAAGCTTTATATGGTGGTGTATGACCTAAAGCATAATTGGTGTATGTGAAGTTGATAATAGACTAATGCGTATGCTTATTCATGCATATGGTAATATTGGATATGGCCGAATGGTAAGTAGGTGTTTATGACTATTTAAATGTTCTTTAAAGCTTTAAAACAATGATGTATGCTTAGAATATGGTTATACTTGATTTAAATATGTTGTTAAAAGAATGCATATGGTCACTGAAGTATAAACACGGTGTATGGCCAAATGGGCATTAAGGATGATTACATGATGAGTTTCTATGGCATGAGGTTAAAGAACTCTTAATACCAATATTAGTGGTAATGATGTGCATATTATGGATTAAGGCCTTTATATGGCCAAAATAAGTCAACTTTTCATAATGGTCACACATGATACATATGACATGGGTGTATAGCTGAAATTTCCATGAGAAATTGTGTGTGCATGTAATGCCTATGTAAACAAAGAAAGATCTATTTATATGATGAGATTTTATGTGATCTTTAATAAAGAGCTTGTAATTGAGCTATGATAAGTATATGACCTCTGTGAGATTATGATTATACATAAAACATGAATAGTGATGATATACTCATGATGATGATGTTATAAGTGCATAAAGCATATGAATGCTTAAAAAATAACTTAATAAGTAAATGAACTAATTCAAAGGGTGGAATTGGTATTATAATGATAATTGCCCTATACAATCAAATAACCTAAATTAGATAGGTTAACCGATCAACTAGGGAGTTTGGCAGCTACTGGGGTACCTAAAGGTACTTAATTTGGCCTTTAGGCAATCTATATTTGGCTTAAAAGCACTTTTATGACCTTCGGGTCCTAGTGTGATATACGGATCAATATGGCCTACGGACCCAAGTAGTCCCACTATCCAATTTTGGATAGTTATCTTTTTAGTATGGGCAAATAAATGGTTAAATAAACTAAGAGAACATATCTAAGAACTTAAATTGTACACTATTGCATCTTTAATTATTAAGCATTGATTATGTTATGAAAATGTTGTTATGTATAATAGAAAGTATATGCTTAAGTTGCATTAATGATTTGATATGAATATTTATTGTTATACTTTAGAAATAAATGTCGAATGCTTAATTATGCCTAGAAAAGAATTGTGTATGATTATGATATAAGACAGTTAATATATGTTGAATGAATTGCATGACTTACATGAATGCATATATATGCACAAGTGAATACACCACTAAGCATCTACTTAGCCCATCATTTTATTTTGTGATGCGTAGGTTAAAGAGACAACAAATTAGATTCAAAGCCTTAATCTAAAAGATATACCAAGAAAACAACTTTTTGGTATTTTGTTTATTTTGTTATAATCATGTGATGTAATTAATATTTAGAGGCATTCTTATGTAATTGAGGGATTAGGCCTAATGTGATTACAAAAATGTATTTTGTATCTCTTAAAGTTTGTGTATGTTTTATAGACATCAGATCTTATGTTTACTTAGATTTGAGGGTGATGTGAATGTATGCTTTAGAATTGTTATTTTGTGCAAGTTACTCTTTGGGATAATGCCCAGTATAGCTGTTATATTGTCAAAATTTTGGCATGAGGACTCTAATAATACACCTCGTAAATTAGTTTTTGAAAATCCATATTTTTATGAAAATATGCATGTAAAGAATGTTCTAAATATGTTAAAATGGTTTTTAAATATATGTTTTCCAATAAGTTCAGTTAAGAAATTGTTAGTGTGTCACACCGTACTTGGGTCCGGTGGCCAGATCAAGTAATGGATGTCACAACAACTATAACTGGTTTATTGAAATTGAATTTCAGAATATCTTTGCATCCATGATCAATTTATTGCATCAAAATTGATATCACACCTTTAACTCGATGTTTGTTTATATTGTTTGAATTTTAATTTTAATTATTTTTAATTAGATTACTTAATTTCTTTTATTCTTGAATTTCCAAAACCCCATATTTATTTTTATCCATTTAATTTTTTTAGTTTTCAAAAGGCTTAATTAATCGTTACTTATCCTTATAAGATCAACCTTGCCCATCTTACATATAATTTACTTTGTTTTAAGAAGCATGAATTTATTTTTGTGGTTTAGACATCCATTAGTAAGATTAAAAAATGAAAGGATCATGGCTAATAGGTAAGTTACATGAAGGATAACGGGAGAAGAAACTATCAACCTCTTTTGCTTGCTTGAGAATGGCATATATATTGTTGACTTTAGTGTGTGTATAGAATTATATATGTAAAGAGACATAGAGAAAAACTCTACTCTACAACTATAGTTGGAGACAAAAATAAAATAATAATAATGATAATGTATTAGTAGTAAGAATGACAAAATTAAGTAGATAACATTAACAACAATGATATTATAACTGTAATAGAAAAATATTGAATTAAAATTTGAGATTGTAAATTGATACGAAATTATTTATTAGAATTCAACATATAGTGATTCACAGCATAATAAAAGAAATACTTTTTGTTATTTTTTTTAAAATTCATAATTTTTGTTAAGTTTACTTATAAATTAAAATTAGATTTTAGCTTGTAATTGCTTAAACAATCTTGAAATTGAAATAAAATTGATTATTTAGAAAATCAATCAGAACAATATATAAAAAAAGTTACTTCTTACATATCATTGAACAAAATTTTACATGAACAACTTTTGCTCTAATGCAATCATCTATTTAAGGTGGCAATTGATCAATTCAATATGAAAATCAACCAAAATGAACTTTTGTAAAAAATAACCAAATAGAATAAGAAAAAAACTATGAAATAAAAGAACATGTGCAAAACTTCAAGGCATATTGGTCACTTTCCTTTAGGCTTAATTTGCTACCACTATTCTTTTTATCATTAGATGCAAATGGATAACAATGAAATTCCTTTAATATACAATGAAGTCACTTGGCTAGTTGTATAAACACAAACAAACCCCCAAAAAAAAGTTTTTTTTATAAAAATGTTAATTGTCTTTGAATCGTTCCACACACAAAGAATTGTAGACTTAAATAGGGT
>CANXYI010867283.1:0-11466 GCA_948208565.1 Hura crepitans
AAAGCTATGGATAATGGGATCATAAACTTGTGTAGTGGCCTATATTTTAGACCATTCATCTACTGCACCATCTAAAATTATGCAGTGGATTCCCTTACAGGACCTTGTTGCTCCACTTGTATGTGCTTATGTAGTGGATTCCCCCATAGGACCTTGTGGCTGCACCCATGTAGATCTAAAGATCCTAGTGCACATATCCATAGGTAAGACTAAAAGTGAACCTTTGGATCTCATTTAAGCACCTAAATGCCTAGTAACTGCTATATCCCCTAGATGACTAGTTAACTTATCTATTTCTTAAGTTATTGCATCTCATTGACTAAAAATAATTATTTATAGTTTCACCTTATTAAAAAAGATTACATAGCTTTGAACTTACATGTTTTAGCCATTGTATGTCTAAAACTGCTCATTTAATTGAAAACATCATTTTAGCATTCATGCCTATTTTAACATACCACTATGTCAATGTTATGCCATATGCACAATCAAGCACAATATCTATCTCATTTATGGATTTTTAGCATTCATAATACATACACATACTCAATTAAGGTCATAAATCCATTTATGTCAATTTATGCTTTTTGGTTCATCAAATTCTCATAATATGGCATAATGTGTTTAAAGAACTCTTTCAAAGCTTATTTCGGGTTTAATACTATTTTAGTTAAGAACCTTATTTCTTCATTCTAGTAATCGCATTTAAAATCAACATAAAGGGTGAAATATGTATACATATCAATATACACCATTTTATGAGTCATTATGTTTAAGTACTCATAAAAGCCATTTAGCCACACATACTCATTTAGGCATATTTCATCTTTATCACCACTTAAGCTTTATAGCTATATCCTATATCATATTCGCATACAATTAGAACTTTAAGTACCAAAATTCACAAGCCTTCATGCCTATTGCGGATTTCGGGTTCTTAGCCTCTCACATTCTTTTCTCATTTATTTAACTCATGTGAACATACATGTGTATGGTTTTCTTCCAATCCATTTGGTCAACCCTATTGCAAAGACTCAAATGCCATATCAAGCTTATTTAATAGTCAAAATACTTTTAATTTATCATATATCATGACTTGAAATTCAATGCTCATGTATCATTCTGCCATTGTTCATGAAACACATAAACAGAGCCCATTTATCCATATATATAAATAATGGAATCGATGAATAACAACACCATTACTTGGCACACATATCATTTGGCCATACTCATAAAATGACCATATATTTTACATTCCACTCATACATTATGCAAACATAATTGATATACAAAATGTCATGAGACATACTCATAAAAACACAAGTAAAGGCATTTTCACCAATTTATGTACATATAACCAATATAATACACATATTGAGTATTTTACATTCCTAATGCCCTTATTTGCTTCCATTAATTCAATTATGCTAATTAAGTAAATTAGCCATAATTTATGCTCATTTAACCTTAATTACTCAAATAAGCTATTTATGCCACATTATGCTTCTCATAGCATATTTATCACATTTATCACTTTCACTTAATTGGAATCCCTTATAATCATTTAAAACACATTAGCATACCTATTACATGCCATACAACATAATAAATGCATGTCATTAATGGTAAAATACAATATCATGCATTTATTAAATATTATGCCTAATATGAAAATTTAGGAATTTTAATTGAATTCAAACATTTTATTTCAATTACACATAACAAAATGGTTGAAAGGGAACCCTAAGACCTATCTACACCTTAGCCTTGCCCTTTATCACGATTCGGTTTAGAAACTCCTAACATAAATTGAATAAAAATTTGAAAAATTGTAATAAACTAACCATTGATTCAAAAATCAATCTAAGATTATATTACATCTCTTGGCACCTTAACATCTAGGAAAAATGATAGAAGTCAGAAATTCTTACTCGAACAAAAGTAGGTTTCTATTCACGAGATAGCAAAATCGTAATTTTCAAGCAACCTTTTTCAAAAATTCCACTTCTTAGAGGTGCAATATGGTCAAAAGGCTATTTAGGATAATTTTAATGGAGGATTATAAGGTTAAATAGAAGAAGAATGAAGCAAAAATGGCAGAGGGGGAGAGAGTGTTGCTGCCAGTTGAAGGAAGAAAAGAGGAAATGAGAAATTTTGACTTTTTATTTCCAATTTTGACTATTTATACCCTTAACCAAAAAATCATTTACTTATGCAATTTTCTCCTTTTTTTCCTTCTCTTTTAGGCTCCCATAAATTACCTTTTTTATTACTCAAATTCCCTTTAATGCCTCAAAAATTTGGAGCTTGAAAAATGAAGAAATCTAATTAAAAACATTATTTTTCATGTTACTCAATATTCAAAAAATTAGTTTCTGAAAACTAAAATTCCAATTTTAGTGCCATTAGACTCCTTGAAATTTTTAAGCATCAGGTTGTATAACTTTCTTAATTTTTTGAGCAACTTTTAAAATAATTTATGGTTTCGCTTAGCCTTGGTTGCTATTCCCAAGACATTGCTATAAAAAGTTTCTTGGCATTTTAACCACTCTGATGACCTTCGATTGATCCCAAACTTTACCCAAAATTATTTTATGATTAATACTTTTATTCAATGACTTCAGTGTATCCTGGGTCTCAAGAACACTTTTCATCTCAAGAAAGTACTATTCATAATTGTCAAGATTTTCGAGGTGTTATATATATATATATACACACACACACACACACACATACATACACACACACACACTATGTTTACGTGTGTGTGTGCCATGATATAAAGCCTTATTATTTAAATTCACAAAGTTTAAATGCATGAATATAACCCTATTACAGTAGCTCTAAGGCATACTATTTAATCATATTACATGAGCACTAAGGCTTACTTCTAACAATCTCACACTTGCATTGGAGCTAATTATGCATATAATTAATGCCTAGTGCATTTAAATATTGATAAAACTTTCTTTGTGATAGTGCCTTTGTAAGAGGATTAGTTGTGTTATGATCTATACTAACCCTTTCAATTTTCACATCCTATCTATTAATGATCTCCTTGATCAGATGATAGCATCGGAGAACATGTTTGGATCCTTGATGAGATCATAGTTCATGAGCTTATGCAATAACCCCATTGTTATCACAATACAAAGGTATCAGATCACCAGTGCTTGTAACCACTTCATACATTTTAATGAACTTCTTAATCTAAATGGCTTCTTTAGTTTCTTCAAAAACTACTATGTATTTACCTTCAGTAGCAAAATTCATAGTCACATCTTATTTGGGAAACTACTAAGCAACTACTCATCCACACATAATCTACACATATCCAAATTGAGATTTACAGTGATCCTTATCATATTAAAAGCTGGCATCAATATACCTATTAACCCATAGATGTCTTCCTCAATAAATAAAGAATAGATCCTTAGTCCTTCTCAGGTACATAAGGATAATCTTAATAGCGACCCAATATTCCTCTTCATAATTTGATTAGAATCTACTCGAGTCACTTAGAGCAAATTCTATAATAGGTTTTGTACATAACATTGCATACGTGATAGATCTTATAGCTGAAGCATATGCAATCTTACTTTTATGGTATCTCCTCTTATTTCTTAGGAGAAATATATTTAAAGATATGTTTCCTACACAACATAAGAATATAACCTTTCTAGGAGAGACCCATACTAAAACTCTTTAGCATATTGTGTATGCACATAAATTATGAAAGAACAAAAAACCTTCTAGATCTATCATTATAGATCATGATCCCTAAGATTTAGGTTGCCTTTCTAAGGTCTTTGATGGGAACTATTTACTTAGTCAAATCTTAATTGACTAGAGGATAGAGACATCATTTCTTATTAGTAGTATGTTATCTATATACAACACAAGAAAAATGGTTACACTTCTAATTACCTTTTTGTAAACACATAGTTCATCCATGTTATGTGAGAAAACTAAACTCTTTGATTGTCTCAACAAAATGGATGTTCTAACTTCTAAATTCTTGATTCAATTAATAAAAGGATCATTGAAACTTACAGACTTAATTCCCATCTATAGATGTAAAACTTTCAAGTCTTGTCATGTACACTTCCTCTGACAATTTCCCATTAAAGAAAGCCATCTTTACATCTATTTTATAGATCTCATAGTCATAATAAGTAGCTATGGCAAGCAAAATTCAATGTATTTAAGTATCTCAATTAGAGAAACAATCTCGTATAAATCCCTTTACTTTGATGATAGCCTTTTTCTATCAGTCGAGCTTTATAAGTAAATATATTACCATCCATGTTAGTCTTTTTCTTAAGGACCCATTTGCACTTAATGAGTTTTGTCCCTTTAAGTGGATTAACCAAGGTCTACACATGGTTATCATACATAGAATCCATTTAAGATTTCATGGCCTTAAGCCATGAGTCAAAGTTTGAACTCTTCAAAAACTCTTCTTAACTAGTAGGCTCATAGTCCTCTACTATAATCACTTTCTTGTCTTAGTCTATGAGAAATCCATATCTTTTTGGAATAGTCTAAACCCTAGAAGATCATCTACATACTTGTTTTTCTATAAGTTTTTCTATTATCTCATCACTATGAGTAATAGAATTAGGATCAGTAGATTGATTTGCTTCTATTTGTGCATGTTAATTTTCATCAAGTTCAATTTTACTCCTATTATCTTTCATGACAAACTTTTTCTCTAAAAAGACTGTATGCTTTGAAATAAGCATCTTTTGTTTCAAAGGATGATAAAAAATAGCATCTTTTGTTTCAAAGGATGTTAAAAAATAGGAACTGGGTCACACTGAGGTGATCAAGAGGAAGTATTAATGATAAAACAATAATGGTTGAAATTAGAAATGAAAATAGAGCTATTAGAGTGATCACTAAATAAATTAAAATTTTTATGTCGATGTCTTATGAATAATGACTTAGCTCAAGATGAATGATAAAATATTATGGATGTGTTCAAAATGACCCAAAAATAGCATGACCTAAACATTAAAAATTCCAAATAGTCCAATGGTGCCAAAATTGGAATTTTCTAATATCAATAAGTATTTTTTTTAATTTATTGAAAAGCAGTTGATTAATTAATCAAGTTCTCATTGGTTTTTGTGGCCGAAATTTAGAAATCTTTAAATTGGGAAATTATGGAAATTTTGGTACCTACGGAGCTATTTTCTGAGACCATAAATATTAAAACCAAATTTTAAAGCTTCAAACTTAAATAGGATTAGTCGTAGCCATCGAATCACCATGTGGCTAAATTGGGGCTGTTGGTGTACTTAATATAAATTGTGGGTTTATTTGGGTGTGTTGCATGAGATCGAAAAAACCCATCTTCTTACACCCCTATATGTGGTTGATGCCACCTTTCTTTCTCCCTCCCCCATCCTTTTTTTCTTTCATTACTTCACTAAATCTCAAGCATAACCTTTGGTTCAGTCACCCAAATCGATCCTCTTCATGTCTATAGCTTTGATTTAGTGTTAGTTTTGCAAAAAAATTAAAATGAAGAAAAAAAGGTTAAGAGATTTGGGGTTTTTAAACCTTTAACAGAGGAAAACCCTAAATTAGAATGGCTATACATGCATGTGCATGTGCATTATATGATGGCTAAGTTACTAGGACATCAATAAGAATATGCTTGCCTATTAATGTGGCATTTGTAAAAAAAAAGCACAAGTATAAGTTAAATGAGATAGACAACCAAATATTCCAATTAAGTTTCAAAGGCCATAAGGTTAGAAACCCATTAACAAACTGCATGGAAATAGATATAGAATAGAATAAAGCTATAAATAAAATAAAGTAAATATATATGAATAACATATATTAATATGATTAAGATCCATTATATGAGAGATAAATTGTAAAAAAAAAAGTAAATGTAAAGAGGTATAAAGCTTAATAGTTATTGATAGAAGTAGATAGTAAATAAATTAGCACAGATACGAACAAAGAAAGGAAGCATAAGAGAATGTGAAAAGATAAATTTAGAATATTGGTAACCTCTATAGAGAGCCTAAGAGAGGAAGTATACAAGTGAAATTTTGAGGAAAACATTTCTTAAAGAAGGGAAGAGTTGTCACACCCCAACTTTTGCTCCAATTTTTCTTAAGGATAGATTTGGAATTAGAAGAAAAGTGGGAAATAAAATTGATTTATAGATCAAGTAGAGTCGATTGGTGTGATCAACGAAGAGAAAAAAGACTAAAAGGCAAAATGGTAATTACTCAAAATGGCTAAAGGCAAAGTTGGGAATAAGTAATTCCAAACCTAAAAGAAGTCATACATGTAGAAAATGATGGGAAACATGAATGTGGCATGCGAGCAAAATGAAAACATGAAATGAATAAGGTTATAGAAATAGTCAAGTGAATAGTGACATTAAGTCATGAATAGTACATTCCTTATCAAATTTCAGTTGAACATACCAAAAGGTGGTATTAATTATTTGATGAATTATGGTGCAATTTGAGGAGCATTTGAGGTCATATATGAGGATAAAAATAAAAAATAAGATCTAGACTACGGTTTGTGATGAACAGTAAATCATTAAGGGCTAAATGAAAATTTTAAGAAATGCACAAAGAAAATTCTGAAATTGGCATATCTCGATACTAAAATAATTTGAGAAATATTAAAATCATATTGATCAAATTTTTACAACTTGAAAACTATTAGAAAAAATTGGGAAAATAAAATAAAATATATGTATAATTATGGAACTTTTTGTGGAATTTTTTCATAGGGAGCAAAATGGGCCATTAGATCAAATAATAGCATAGAAGATCTTTGCCATCCACAATTAAGGGTGAATAATTAAGGTGATAAATGATTAAATGACATTTTATGATTAATTACACATGGAATATATCCCACCATCCACATGTAAAATATCCTTTTTAATCCTAACCATTCATTCCACCTATAAATACCTAAATAATAATATTAAATTTATTCAGTTTTAGCTAACTCTTCTCTCTCATTTCCATCCCTTAGCTAGAACATATCCTTTCTCTCTCACTATTTCTTTTTTCACATATTACCAAATAAACATCAAATATCATATAAGAAAGCTTGTTTTAGGATACCCTTTACTCGATCCAACATTAGAACCAAATAAGAGATATCATAATGCCCTTCCATTATCTTCTTAGAACCCTTCCTAGCTTATGTTCATTAACTCTAATTGCAATTACATGTGAGTTCATTTTAATTAATTAATTATAGGTTATGGTAACAAAAATCTGGTAGCATAATAGTTATCTGGGTGGAAAACTAAAAATTTAAAGTAGTAAAAGAACACTTACATAATCATATCAAATCATAACACCTCACATTAGACCCTTTAGGTCCCTGTTATATCTATATTATTATTGTCACATAATCATCATATTTGCAAGTTTAGGTATGAAATATATTAAACATACATTGTAGTTATATCAATATAATACCATGTTTCAATGTTTACAAGTCATTATATCCAAAGCTTACATACCTGAGCCCAGACTCTCTATACATAAGTGTCTCTATCCAATATTAACTAAATAATAATAAAAGCAATAATAACTATACCTAGAGAAAGGATCAACTGCTACACTACTTTTTGAGGTTAAACTTTACATCTACTATCTTTTAGTTGTGTATCAAACAACGACACGCTAAGCATGTGCTTAGTGGTGAATTTAATGAAACATGTATTGCATATATACAATCACCACACAAGCCAATGTAATATTTTAACCATACAGCAATGTATTATATGATATTATGCATTAATTCATTTTGCACACATACCATTATGTAATTACATTACTAAATAAAATAGACAATATTGTAATTGGTTTGTCTTAACATTAACCTAACTAAAGCATAGCACCTAATATTCCCATTATATAGAAATAATTATAATATTACCATAGGTTTGACATAACCTACCATGCACCCATTTAATTTCAATTAACATTACTTATTTCACCTTACAAGTCTTGTAACATATCAAAGATATTATATGGTAAGTTATAATCATTTTGTGTCCTATTATATTTTATCACATTATAATTCATTTTCATAGTATTATCTCTGTATACAATTAGTTAAAACTTGGGCCTAAACTTGGAAAAGAACTCTCTAAACACTAGATAATGGGATCTACACTTGTGCAGTGGCCTACATTATAAACTTCGGTAGCTACACTTACCACAATCTATCTAATAGTAGGGATCAGTTCCTAAGAACCTCTTAATACTAGAATGGCAGGGATCAGCCCTAATAGACATCCCAAACACAGGATAGTGGGGATTAACCCTAATAGACCACTAAATATCCAAAAATAACTGGATAGTAGGAATTAACCCTAATGGACCTCCCAATATCTATAGCAATACGAGTAGTAGGGATTAACCCATATAGACCTCCCAACACTCAAAAGTGTACAAGGTGTAAATCAACAACTTTAGTGGCTATAACCACTATATAATGCCATCATGGAGTGATCCTTAACTACCAAAGTCCTTAGCATATGTAACTCTCTAGTTAACTAGTCAACCTATCTAGTAAGTGGTCTAGCTGATATAGGTGAATCTCATCCATCAATTAAGGTTTAATTAACTTGATCATTTTCTTATTTTCATTCTAGATTTTATAATTGATATGATGCGATTTAAGTTACATACACACAGAGGTTGATTTAGACATTTCCTATAACATCGTAAGGTAAATTCCCTTGATATCTCATTTCACTACTTCTAATTCCTTCATTGCAATTACATTAGTTCTACTAGAATTCTATCAAAGATATATCATCATGTTCTTGTATGCTTAATTTTCACATTTTAATACCAACATCATCACATATGTTACAAACCATACCTTATCTAGTCATGATAATTCCTTCTCATTTCTATTCATTTAGTTTACTTTAGGAATTCTCAAGTTTATCATAATTTCATGCCTTTTATGCATTATAGTCCCTAAACACATAATACCATTTTTATGCCACTTACAAGTTAGCCACTCACCTTTATCCCATATAAACATATTTCCATTCAGGTTTCTCAATTACATTAATCACAATATAATTAGGTAAGGTCAATGATGTGTATCCACACACCCATACACATACATCTATTCACATTAGTTAGGTGAGTCACCAAACCTATAACAACTCGAAAATCTCAACTCTCGTGAATAGTACTTCTCAGGATGAATAGTGCTTCCTAACACTTGAGTCACACTAAGTGTACTGATGTAGAGTATTAATTACAAGAAATTTTTTGGCAAAGTTTGAAGCTAATCCGAAGTCATTTGGATGGTTAAGAAAGCTAATTAAGATTTTACAGTAGTGTCTTGTAAATAGTGCTACAGGCAAAGTTAAATCGTGAAATAAATAAAAAGTTACACAAAATAATACAAAAATTTTACAGCTTGATACTCAAATATTCTGAATAGTCTACTGGCTTTGGAATCAAAATTTTTGGAGCTTGGGAACTATTTTTACCTGATTTTCGAGACATAAAATATATTAATTTTTTAATTTATTATTGTGATTTAGGCTCGAGATTTTGGGAGGATTTAGGGCTTGAATTGATGGAATTTTGGGGATAAAAATGGGGAAAACTAAAATTCCTATTAGTTATAATAATTTTTTGAAAGAAAGAAAAATTATTTTTAGAAAAAGGTACAAACAGGGGAAATCTTATTTCCTCCCATTTATAGTATAACACACTACCCCTCTCTTCCACTCCACCAAAAAAACCTTCCCTCTCTCCCTCTCTGTCTCCTTTTGATATCTTCCTCCTTGAATCAACAAACTTTGTAAGCTTACACTTGATTCGTAGAGTGTCCCGAGATGAGTCCATGGACATTAAAATCATCGGGAATGATAGAGTATTTTAAGAGAAAAGCTGAGAAGATTCCCAAGGTAAATAGTAATCTCTCGACTCTCGAGTTTTTCTTTTTTACTAATTTTATTTTTCATGGGTTCCTATGATCTTGCAGAGCTCATATATAAGCTCAAAATATTATTTCAATTTTTATATTATTATATATTAATTTTTGATTTTTGTACCCTTTTATATTTGTAGGCGATACATCAACTCGAGCCTCTTAAGACAAGGAGGAAGGCTAGGTTGACTTTAAGTGTCCCGTACAACCATATTTGGTATTTGTAATCACCTTAAATTGTGTAATCTCAGTAAAAATGTTATGTGCATTTATGTCCATAATTGTTATAAATGTAATTAAAAGCCCAAAAATTAAATAAATGCTATAAGTAGAAATTTATGGTGAATAACATTATACAAGCATGATATGTGATGGTTTAGTGTGATTATGAGTGATGAAATTGCAAGAATGTTGATATTGAGCTTATAAATGCATTATATGGGTTGAAAATTGAGTATGCCATGGTTATGTAGTGTCTGCCTAGAAATTTGTGTGTATCGTTATGCATGAGTTTGAATACGTACAATGGATGTAAAGTATAGTAGAATGCCATAAAATGACTTAGTGCTTAAGTGTGCCACATTATGCCTACTTAAACTAATTAGTGTGCTATTGTGCGTGTGAATATTTTTGTCAATTAGAAAGTATCGTATGTGTTGAATGAGATGTGCTAAAATGCTTAAAATGGATTTTAGGCATATAATAATGATATATGCATTATAAATGCATAATAAGGATATGTATGATTATATGAATATAAATATTCGACAATGCCATAAAATGATTGTTTGAATTGATATTTGGGTTTTAATTGGCATAATGTTATGTTTTTCTATTTCAATGCCATTACACCTAGGAAATGAGTCCTACAGGTGCAATAGACATCAGTAAGCCTAAGCTGGCCCAATGTATATATGTAAGCCATGCAATGGTTTAATGAGGACAATGGTTATTTTAAGTAATATACTTAGATAAAAAGTGAAATTGGTAATATGAAACATAATGACATGTTTAATGAGGCTTATATAGTTAGATAACCTAGTTTTGATATGTTGACTGAACAACTAGGATTGTTAGTGGCTACTAGTATACCATTGGGTATAAGACCTATGGGTTATTGATTTATGTGCTGATGAGCATGAGGGCCTATGAGCCTAAGTTTATTTATGCATTTATAGATGTGAGAGCCTTTGGGCCAAAGTATATGCATATGAGGTTGTGAGTGCCTTTGGGCCTAAGATTACGTACCTAAGGGTATGAGCGCCTTTAGGCCTAAGAGTTATGCATATGAGGAAGTGAGTGCCTTCAGGCCTAATTGATAAACGTCTATGTATATGAGAGCCTTCGGGCCTAAGTATACATACCTATAGGTACGAGTGCCTTTAGGCTTAAGTAATTCTATTATCTAGTCTTGGTTAGTTGTCTTATTGGTATAGGCATAAGTTAAATAATCAAAATGACAAAAAAAAAATGCATACTTTGGAATTATATGTT
>CANXYI010867284.1:0-12869 GCA_948208565.1 Hura crepitans
TGCTTTAAATTAAATAATTTCATACATAAACTCGGGCAATTGATTATTTTGAGAACTTTAGTTCTTATATGTTTATTTTTAGAAAACAGATTTTATCATTTTTGACTTTTATTAAGGAAAAATCAAAATCTATTTTTATTAAGAAAAAATCAATTTAATTAAATATAATACAATTTAGTGACTAAATTAATCATTTTGAGAACTTTGGTTCTCACATGCTTATTTTTAGAAAACAAATCTTCATCATACATAAAATCGGGTGGTTGATTATTTTAAGAACTTTAGATCTCACAGGCTTATTTTTAGAACATAGATTTTTATTATTCATGACTTTTATTAAGGAAAAATCAAAATCGATTTTATTAGCAAAACACTGATTAATTAAATATAAGACAGTTTAATTATTTATTTTGTGGCATGAAAAAAATCATTTTTCTACCTATTACAACATACATGGAATATACAGGGAAATAATTAGACCAAAAAATAAATTACATGAAAAATGCCTAAAATACAATCGAGCGAACTTTGATAAAGAGAACAAGCAAGAAGATTAAATCAATCGCAACATATCAAATAACCCACATCACAATAAGATCAGAACATTAGAATTAGAAATAAATAATAGGATAGAAAAATGATACATAAAATGAAAAGATATATCAATATAAAAATATCACAACAACAATAATAATACACAGATATATAGATTTGATAAGTTACCACACCTAACTGGTAGGTGGATAAAAGAAAAACTAAAAAAAGAAGAAAAAGAAAAAGAAGAACTGAATGGCTCACCATGTATAATTGCCTTCAGGAATAAAAAGATCTTGAAAAGACAGAACTCGTGGATCAAGAATCTTTTGAAATATTAAAAATGGTGTTTAGAGAATAATTTTTGCTTTATTTTTGAGCTTTTCCCAAGACCCAAAAAAAGCCAAGAGAGAGAAGAGAGCCCTAAAATCCATACAAATTTTCTCATTTTATACACAAATCCTGACGCACACAAAACAATCATTTCAGGGTGTGAAACGACCATTTTGATGTGTGGAATGGCTATTTTGGACCAAAATAATCATTTTAAGGATCAAAATAGTCATTTTACATGTGGGGTGGCAGGTACGAATTATGCCTTATTTTGGTTAAATGATGTCATTTTGTTAAGGCAAAGTGGCCATTTTAGACAAGTGTGAAATGGTCATTTTGAGCTGAAACAGCCATTTCAATAAGGCATGAAATGGTCATTTTGCCTAAAGGCTAAAAATGTGTAAAAAAATTTTTTCTTAATTTTTAAATCTTTATCTTCTTTTTCAACCACTCCATATTATGGGTGGCTTTGCCCCCCACACCCCTCATGGTGTCAATGTTGAGCATTAGGCTTGAGCCTATTAGCCTGGGCCTTTAGCCCACCACAGATGCCTATTTTTCTAATAATTCATGTCAAATCATGAGATTTTTTAGGCTGAGAAAAAAACCTTTTATTTTAATTTTTAATAAAAAAAACTTTGAGATCTTTGGACTAGACGTTAATATCCTCATTCCTTAGAACTTATTCCTTTTCTTCATTATTAGGCAATCCAAATATGGGAGCCCTAGAACCCTAGTGTCTATAGTAGGAAGTTCATGTTAGCTATAAAGGCTATAAATGTCAGATTACAGCTAGTGGGTGATTATGCTTTATCAGTAGAGATATAAGTAAAGCCTAGTTTACTGTAATAAGTCAAGGATTCTCAGTGAGATGATCATAGGCTGATGAGTGTGATTAGTAACATTTAAGAGCAAAAGCCTATTAAGTATGAGATAAAGAGTGATAGCTGCTTATATTACAATAACAGGATCTATGTACTAGATGTGAAGGAGCTAAAGAAATAGATTTTGTAAGAGAATTATAAGGCTTATTATGCTATGCATCTTAGTAGCACCAAGATGTATCAAGACCTAAAGTTGTCTGATTAGTGGCCAAGTATGAAGAGAGATGTATCTAAATTTGTGACCAAATGTCTCACTTGTTAACAGGTTAAGGCAGAACATCAAGTTCCATCTAGATTACTTCATCCTATAGTAAATCTAGAATGGAAATGGGATAAGGTCACTATGGAATTTATGGTTGGCTTACCGATGACAAGGAGTAGATATGGCTTAATTTAGGTGGTGGCAGATCACTTGACGAAGACTACTCATTTCATACCAGTTTGAATGGATTTTTCTCTAGAAAAGTTGGTTGAGTTGTACACTGATAAGATAGTTAGATTGCATAGAGTGCCATCTTTTAATATATTTGATTGGGATCCAAGGTTTACATCGAGGTTTTGAAAGAAGCTTCATAATGCCTTGGGTACTCGATTAAGCTTCAGTACGGTATTTCATCTGCAAACTGATGGACAATCAAAAAGAGTCATTCAGGTAGTCTTTTGATACTTGAGTGATTGGATAGTTAGTTATGTATAATGTTGTGCTGATAATAAAACATGTTTATCAAGTGCTTTAGGATATGTTAAGGACTTGTGCAATTAAGTTTAAGGGTAGCTAGGATCGCTATCTATCATTGGCAGAATTCACTTGCAATAATAACCATCAAGCAAGTTTTGGAATGGCTCTTTATGAGGCATTATATGGAAAAAAAAGTATGGAACTACATTATTTTGGAATAAGTTGAGTGAGATGAAGCTTATAGGACTAGACTTGATCCAGGATGCTAAAGAGAAAGTCAAAATCATTAAAGATAGATTGAAGGCAGCTTCAGATAGATAGAAGTTATATGCTAACTTGAAGAGGAGAGATGTACAGTATAAAGTGGGAGACAAGGTGTTTCTTAAAGTTTCACCTTAGAATAAGGTTTTACAATTTAAGAAGAATTACAAGTTAAGTCCAAGGTTTATTGGTCTATACAAAGTGATAGAACATATAGGACCAGTAGCTTATAGGATAGCTTTGCCTCTTGAACTTTAATAGATGCATGATGTCTTTTATGTGTCTATGCTATAGAGGTATAGATCGGATCTTTTACATGCTATATCAGTTAAAAAAGTTGAGGTTAGACTAGATCTAATGTATGAGGAAGAACCTATGAAGATCTTGGCAACAGAAGTGAAGGAACTTCGAATTAAGTCTGTGCCTTTGATGGTAGTACTATAGACACATCATGGAATGGAAAAAGATACCTAGAAGACAGAAGCTTAGATTACGGAGTAGTATCCTCATTTGTTTGAACCATGTAATTTCAAGGATGAAATTTCTTTTAAGAGGGAAAGCAATGTAATACCCAAAAAATCCTAATTTTATGACTAGTATTTTCCCAGGATAAATAGTGCTCTTAAGACTCAGGGTGCACTAAAGTTACTAGAAGAGATTATTAGTCATAAAATAACTTTGGGTAAAGTTTGAAATCAATTAGAGTTCATTTGATTGGTTAAAAACTCTAAGAAAGTTTTTAGGCAGTGTCTTGGGAATAGTAACCAAGGCAAAACTGAATCATAAATCATTTTCAAAGTTGCTCAAAAAATTATGAAACCTATATAACTTAATAATAAAAATTCCAATGAGTCCAATGGCACTAGAATTAAAATTTTTGGATGTCCAGAAGATTTTTAATAAAATTAGGTTATATGAAAATTTGGCTTATTAATATGGTTTTTTTGTGATTTTTAAGGTACTATTTTAGAGACTTATGGGCATTAATTTATATAATTTTTGAAAGAAAAAGTGGAGGAAAAAAAGGGTTGCTTTAGTTTTTAAAATAATGAAAGAAGAGGAGGAAGAATTAATTTCCACCAAATTTAGGACACATATATAAGTCAACATTTTTCACACATGGTTAAAGTTGGAAGAGTGAAATCACTCTCCCCTTTCTTCCCCATTATAATTGACACTTCCTCCCTCTATCCCCCATTCTTAATTTTTCATTTCTCCCTCAATTGGCCAAATTAAGACACTAAATTTGAATGGTAGCCCTTCATGGTCTTTAGAAATAGTAAGAAGAGGAATTTCATAGAATAGTTAGGTAGAAAGCTCAATTTAACAACCCAATAAATAGTACACCTTTTAATTTGGGTAAGTTTTTTTGAACTTTGACATTTTTTCTAGATTCCTAAGGTGCTGAAGAGTAGTTATGTGTGATTGATTTCAATTTTTACTAACTGTATGATTTTATACGAATTTTAATAAATTGAATCTATATTTTATAGTTGAGCAAGGTGACAAAAGGAATAACAAAGGGAAGGCAAAGGCAAGACTAGACCTTGTATGTGCATTTTGACCCATAAAGTAAGTGTAATCACTATAATATGTTCAATAAATGTATGCCCTAAGTGTATGTGTGTATGTATGTAATAGTATGTTATGAGAAATTGTAATTTAATGAATGCATGAAATGAATTAATGATAATACATGACTTTTATATGTCTTTTAATGTGTGAATAATGGTGATAATGAAAAGATGAGTGTATGCTTCTTTATGGCTGAAATTGGTAGTGATGTGCATATGGAATTTATGTGAATTATATGTTGTAATTGAAAATGAATATGGATAAAATGTTTATGACATGAAATATGTGTATGGTATGCATTATGTGAGTTGTATGGAAATTTATAAGCACATTGAACATGTGGAAATGAAATGTAGAGTGTAAAAACCCTTATATGGCCAAAATATGCATATGGGCTTGCGATGTGCATATTTACTTAATGTGAAGTTATTGTGCGTAAAATGCATGTATTGATATTGTGAAGTTATGGCATATGTGTGGTATGCGAGCAATATATGCTATAGATGGGTATAAGGAGCAGGCTAAAAGTTTTAAGGCATGAAAACATGTCTCGTATGTGTGTAAAATGCCTAAAAGTGTGAAGTTACATAATGCCAAGTGGCTATGTGCATTTTGGGCCAAAAATGACTAACTAATGGTATATGGAATTTAAGAGCCATAATAATGTGATGTGCTTATTTATAGGCTAAGTTGGCCAAATGAATATGTGGCTTATGTTAATTGGTTTGGATATGAAAAATTACTTATAGTTATATTAATAAGTGAATTATAAGTGATGGAAGCAATATGTGTGCATATATAGTAAAAAGGGATTTAAC
This sequence comes from Hura crepitans, assembly GCA_948208565.1. Lineage (NCBI taxonomy): Eukaryota > Viridiplantae > Streptophyta > Magnoliopsida > Malpighiales > Euphorbiaceae > Hura > Hura crepitans. The sequence goes on from CANXYI010867284.1 coordinate 5,085, forward strand.
ATGTGTCTATATGCTTTATGATGACTATAAGTTCATATATGTGCATGCTTCTTAAATGTGATGTCTATGTTATGTTTTATTATTGTAATATGAATTTTAGAATCATTAAAGACATTTAATGGCATACATAAACCATATAAGCAAAATGGACTAAAGTAAGAAGATAAGTTAAATAAATGTAATTAAAAGCCCATTCAAGTAAAACAACTTAGTCGGATAGGTTGACCGGCCAATTAGGGTTATTAGTAGCTACTAAAGTACTTATGAGTACTTTGTTTAAGCCTTCAGACAATTATGTAGGTGTAGTTATTAGATGGTCCAATAGAACTACTGCACATATTTTTATATGGGTGTAGCCATCAAATGGTTCAATAGGATCACTGTACATATTTCTATATAGGTACAGCTGCCAGAGGGTCTAATAGAACCACTACACATATTTCTATGTGGGTGCAGCCATTGGATGGTTCAATAGAGCCACTGCATAATATTTTTCTACATTAACCCATGCTATGCTCAGTCTTGGACTCATGATTTATGGTGACCTATAAGTCTATATTATACTTAGTTTTTGGACTTACATTAGTGGAAGACCTTCAGGTCATATAGAGGTCATACTGGCCGTCCACCACCATTATGCATAGGATTTTATTTTCTTTTATATGGGTGAATTAATTACTAAAAATGAAATATGCTTAATGAGAAAACCTTGTAAAGTATAATTCTTAGAAATTGTGCATTACATAATGAAATGTTCATTTTTATATATGTTTACATAACACTTATGTTATACATATACATCTCATTATTATGTTAATGTGATTTTAGTATGATGATATGGTTATGAGTAAATATCTAAACATGTATGAATGAATATGATATAGCATGTCATAGACACTACACCACTAAGCTCCTACTTTGCACATCGTGTTTTCTTTGAAATGTATAAGTTTAAGAAGAACATGTTAAGCCCAAGTTTTGGTGCAATAATATCTATAAGTGAAGACTTGTCTTTGGTATATATTTTGTTGTATATATATCAATTATTTGATGTAATAATGTAGAAGTACTCATATGTTATAAGTGAGGAAATAGGCCTACAAAGTGTAATCTTTTTATTTTAAATGCTATAAATGTTTTGTAGCTATACTAAAGTTTTTTTTAATGAATTACTTGTATGATATCTCTTCATGAGGTTGAGATCATACTTTGTGTTGTTGTTTGATTTGGAGTGATCAGAGGATCATCAGAGTGTTGAATTATGTTTGGATCAATATAGAAGTGTTTGTTTTCAATGTAAGTCATAGGAAAAATTTGGGATAGTGCCTCTATACAGCCTTTATGCTACCAAATTTTCAATACAAGGATTCCCAAATTGTTTTTCTAACTAAGTTTTGAAAAGTTTTGGTAAACTCACATTTTTATAAATCAAGAATTTCAATAACACTAATTGTAAACACGATTTTAATAGGTTAAGATAAGGTAGTTTAGATATTAAGCTTATGTGCATGCTCACTATTTGGGTCCAGCGATCGGATCTAGTAAGGGGGTGTCACAAGATGAGGGGTGTCATATTTAGTAGTATTAAAGCTTTGATCTTGGCATTCCTTCGTATATGAGAGTCATATATGAGTGCCTAGAGTTTAAGATCATGCATCACATAATTATACACTATTAAGGTTTATAATTTATTATTTCTTATAGACTAAAGATGAATATGTCTACACCAAGAGATAATGAGGAAGTCGAGAGCCATGCTACGATGACAATTGGATAAGAGGCTGCTAGGGCCAAGATAAAGACTCCTAGTAATGCTAGGCATGCCGTATAGATAGCATAAGCTCAACTAGACCTTTTATAATAGATGGAAGAATTATTAATGCAAGACACTACTATAGCTACAGTTCCTTCTCCACTAGTACAATAGCCTTTAGTTCCTTAAGCTCTTTAAAAAACCTACCTAGAAAGGATTAAAAAGATAGGGGCTAAGGATTTCTTGAGTGAAGGCCTAGATGATCCAGTCAAGTCTTAATATTGGTTCGTAAGGATGATTAGCATTATATAGTAGCTTAAATGTATAGTTATGGAGAATTTGATACATGTAACCTCTTTGTTATAAGAAGAAGCTTTTAGATGGTAAGATACCTTGATAGAGCATATGCCAGCTGAGAGAGTGACTTGGGATTTCTTTTTAGAGGAGTTTAAAAAGAAGTATGTTATAGAAGACTACCTTGATAAAAAGAGGTAGGAGTTTGTTAACCTTAAGTAGAAACATTATTCTATAATAGAATATGAGAAGGACTTTGCCAAGTTAAGTTGCTATGCCAAGGAGTTGGTTACCACTAAGGCAGAAAGGTGTTAGAAGTTTGAAAAAGGCCTTAATTATGACATTAAGCTTCAAGTGTCTCATATGAAGCTTAGGGATTTCAAAGCCTTAGTGGCAGCAACTCGTACAATCGAAGAAATCAAGAAAAAAAAAGAAAGAGTTTTTTTTTTCAAAATAAAAGACCTTATGGTTAGGGGCAAGTTAGTTCATCTCCTTATTTTGAGAAGAAACACAAGTATGATTAGTCTAAGTAGAAGCAAAAATAAATGCAAGATCAGACTCAAAAGTCTAGATAAGGGGCTTAAGTAGCTATTGCACTAGCTTCTGCGGTAAAGAGTACACTAATGGTTAGATGCCAACATTGCAATTGAAAGCATAGGGGAGTTTGTTAGGAGACCATACCTAGAGCATGGTTAGGTGTGGTTCTAAAAACCACTATCAAAAGGATTGTCCATTAAGGCTTATTACATCTACACAGTTTTAAGCTTCTTTACTAGCTATTGCTGGAAGCTAGAAAGGGGATAAGAGAGACAGAGGAGCTAAATCAGTGGATAATTAGAGACCTAAATTGAAGATAGTGGAAAGAGAAAAATCTAGAGTGCCTACACGTTAGTATGCCATCAGGGTAAGAGAAGATGTTAATTCTCCTTGTGAGTACATTCTACCTTTTTGATCTCCCAATTTTATCTTTGATTGACTTAGGGTCAACACATTCATAAAAAAGCACTACATAGGCACAAGTTAAGGGGTTAGAGTCAAAATAGCTTGATATAGACATTATGGTTAACAATCTCATAGGGTAGTATATGGCAGTTAATAGAGTTTATAAAGAATGTCCCTTAATAGTTTAAGGATATGTGTTTTTCAATAACCTTATTAAAGTACCATTCGATAAGTTTGATTTAATCTTGGGCATAGAATGGTTGTTCAAGCACCATAAGATGGTGGATTGTAGAAAAATGAGGATTTCTCTTTGAATAGCTGATAGATCAAAAGTTATGGTCATTGGCGAGAGATCAAACTTCATGTCTAATGTGATTTTAGTTGTTATGGCTAGACAGGTGATAAAGAAAGGTTGTCAGGCTTACTTGGCCCATATGTTTGACACCAGAAGAGATGAGCTAGATGTTAGTTAGATATTATTAATAGTAGAGTTTATTGATATGTTCCTAAAAGAGCTACCTAGTTTACCACTATAATGGGAGCTTGAGTTTAGGATAGAAGTTCTACCTAATATGACACCAATAGTGATAGCTCTTTACAGAATGGCACCTATAAAACTTAAGTAGTTAAAGATTTATAGGAACTATTGGATAATGGGGTTCATAAGATCGAGTGTATTGCTATGGGGAGCACTGATTTTGTTTGTAAAGAAGAAGGATAGATCCTTAAGATTGTGTGTGGATTATTAGCCGTTGAATAAAGTGACAATTAAGAACAAGTATCCATTATATCGAATAGATGGCTTATTTGACTAGATTAGAAGAGCAATAGTTTTCTGCAAGATTGATTTAAGATCAAGGCATTAGCAGATGAGAGTTAAGGAAGCATATGTGACCAAGATAGCTTTTAGAACTAGATATAGGCACTATGGGTTTTTAACAATGTCATTTGGGCTTACCAATCTCTAATAGCCTTTTATGGATATGATGAATAAGATCTTCAAACCCTATATAGACCAATTTGTTATGATTTTTATTAATGATATTCTGGTGTATTTCAAAAATAGAGATGAGCATGAATAATATCTTAGGGTTGTGTTATAGACTTTAAGAGATGGAAAGATTTATACTAAGCTTAGAGTGTGACCTTTGGGTTGAGGAAGTGTTTTTCTTGGGACATATAGCATCAACAAAAGGTATTAGAGTAGATCCTAGCAAGATAGAGGTAGTTATGGAATAGAAGCCACTTAGAAACATAATGGAGATAAAAAGTTCCTTAGGTTTGGATGGATATTACAGACACTTTGTTAAGGGATTTTCTATGGCAGTATCTCCTATGATTCAATTGCTACATAAGAATGCTCTATTTATTTGAGATAACAAGTTTCAAGAGAGTTTTGATAAGATGAAAGTGAAGCTAATAGAAGCACTAATTCTCACACAACTAGTGTCAAGGAAAGATTTTACTATCTATAGTGATGCTTCTTTGAATAGCTTAAGATGTGTTCTGATCCAAGATGGCAAAGTAGTGGCATATGCTTCCAGGCAATTAAATCCATATATGAAGAATTATTTGACTCATGATCTAGAGTTGGTAGCCATAGTCTTTGCATTAAAGATTTAAAGACATTATCTCTATAGGGAAAAGTATTATGTGTACACCGACCAAAAAAGTTTAAAGTGTCTTCCTACATAAAAAGAGTTAAACCTGAGAAAAAAAAGATGGATGGAGTTAATTAAAGATTATGATTACTTTATTGACTACCATCTAAGGAAAGCTAATATGGTAGCAAATGCTCTGAGGAAAAAGGTTATGGTAGCTATGAGAGCTATGAACGTCAGTGTAACACCCCCCACTAAATCCCCTCGAAGACCCTATGGGTGGTACACCTGCTTCTGCCTAATACATATGCCCTGTTCCCTATACCTGCCTTAATTGAGTCACTTGTCACATTTGTTGACCATATCCCTTTATTTATGGTTTATAACTTGTCATGGCTTAGTTATAATATCATGCTAGCTTAAATGATTTGAATTTATTATTAAATCTTGGAAATTTTAGTAGCATAATGGCTGTCCAGGTCCTATCCCAAATTTATGTCAGCCCTGTTTAACACTTCTATAACAAATCCACTGCACCTAAACCCATCTGGTCCCCCATTCTCATCCTAAAATCAACCTAAGCACACACCATATACAGGCCTCATGCCACAAATACATTAGGCATACACATATTGTTCATATCCCTTTTGTTTTCCTTGGACTAATCAAAATAAAACAGCTGAAGACTCAACTTAAGCCTCACTCCTTGAGTCTTAAAAGATGAGAAGGAAGTTAGAGGAATCTAGGGCCACTCCTATTTTATTAGCCTAGGAGGAGCAAGTTGAGCACCATAAGGTAGGAGTCGCCATGCGACTGAGTCCAAAAATACCTTGTAGGGCTAAAACCATAGTAGTTCGAAACCCTACTCTTATTTATACCTCAAATTAATATGGAAATTTGGTTTGAATTTATAACATTATTCCTTTTCTTAAGTGACATTTTATAATTAATGTAAATCACACATTCAAATAAAAGAATTTACAAAATATATTTACAAAAAAATAAATAAATGCATAGAATTAAAACATCATACATGAAATTGGGTAGTTAATTATCTCGAGAACTTTGGTTCTTGTATGCTAATTTGGGAAAATGGATTTTATGGTAGTGACTTTTATTGAAATCAGGTGATTGGTTTAAGAACTTTGGTTCTCGTATGTTAATTTGGGAAAATGAATTTTATTGTGGTGGCTTTTATTTAGAAGAATAGTTTGAGAACTTTTGTTCTCAAATGTCGATTCTAAAAAAAAAAAAGAGATGTCGTTGTTGTAGCTTTTATTAAGGAAGAATTAGAATTTATTTTATTAGTAAAACAGTGCTTTATTTAGTAAAAATATGATTTTTGATTATTATCTCTTTTTAATGTGTAAAATCATTTGTCTACCTAATTCGGTGTTCATGAAATATTTTGGGGTTGAAATTGGAAGTATCATACATAAAATCGGGTGATGGAGTTAATTTGAGAACTTTAGTTCTCGCATGTCAATTTTTAGAAAATAATTTTATTGTGACTTTTATTAAGAAAAATTAAAGCCCATTTTATTAATAAAACACTAATAATTAAATAGAAATATTTTGCTTATTTTCCAATCACGTGAAAAATCATTTTTCTAATTATTACAACATTCATGGAATATACAGGGAAATAATTCGATGATAAAAATATAATAGAGGGCAATTACCTTAAAAACAATCTAATCGAATAAATAATAAAAATGAAATTATATTTTGGGATGCCTAAAATATAATCTAACAAGAAATAGGCTATAATAAAAGCAATCAGTAGAAAAATTCACAAAACGCATAATAAAATAGATAGCAGAAAATAATGAGTGTCAAAAAATTACTTCACCAAGATTTAATGAGGTAGCCAAAAATACAACACTCAGATCCCAAATAATTAAATAACTCGTATCACAACAACAAAAATAATATATTAGCATGAGAAGCAAAAATAAATAGACAAATAGAAATTAAATAAAAAAATGGACACTCGCAAAAATATAAAATATTGCATAAATAAATTATCACATCTAACTAGTAGATTGATAATGCAAAAAAAAAGAACAAAAACAACAAAAAGGACAAAAAAATATTTTTGTATGCGAAGCAAAAATAGAAGGACAAATATAAATAAAATAAAAATAGACAGTCACAAAAATATAAAATATTGCCCAAAAAATTATCACATCTAACTGGTAGATGGATAAAGAAAAAAGAAAAATGAAAATAGCAAAAATGACAAAAATAATATTTTTATATGCGAAGCAAAAATAAAAGGATAGACAAAAATAAAATAAAAATAGACGGTCCCACAAATGTAAAAAAAATATGGCACAGATAAATTATCACATTTAATTGGTAGATGGATAAAATGGAAAGAAAAAAATGAAAAATAGTAGAAAAATGGGTTGGTTGACACACCGAGTATATTTTCCTTCAAAAAGATCTAGATTAGATTGAAAACGGTGCTTGAATCTTAAAAAAATCCAAAAAAATGGAGTTAAAAGTGTTTTTTCCTTTTTTTGTGTATTTTCTCTCTCTAGAAAATTTTCTCTCTCCTTAAAATGACCAACCTTGCAAAGGAAAAATCCATTTGGCTTTTATACACATTTCTCGAGGTAAAAATGGCTGTTTTGGGATGAAAATGGCCATTTTCAACTCAAAACGGCCGTTTTCACAAGCTAAACGGCTGTTTTTGGCCGTTATGGTCCAAAACGGTCGTTCCCTTTGCGAAAATGGCCCGTTTTGGGCCGAACTGCCAAAACTGCCATTTTGGTAACCAAAATGGCTGTTTCTTGTATAGAAACAGCCCGTTTTAGGCCAAAACAATCAAGACGGCCATTTTGGCCATTTTAGGCCTAAAACGGCCATTCCCTTTGCGAAAAAGACTCGTTCTTCTCCAAAATGGCAGTTTTCTCTTGTAAAACGATCATTTTCGATTTTTTTTATCCTTACCGCAGAGGGCTTCTCCCTTCACACCCCTTTGGGCATTAGTGTCGGGTATCAGGCTCAAGCCTATCGACTTGAGCCCTCAACCCACCACAGACTCCCATTTTTTTTGCGTTTCAAGTCGCACTACGAGCTTTTTTAGGTCGGGCAAAGACTGAAAGGAAAATTTTTAGAGAAAACTTTGAGATCTTCGAATTGGACGTTAAAACCCTATTTGTTAGGATTTTTGTCTTTTTCATCATT
>CANXYI010867553.1:0-13445 GCA_948208565.1 Hura crepitans
TAATTATAAAGTCAAAAAAAAAAAAAAAACTAAATCAAGCAAATAAGAAAAGCGATTCTCAAGATGAATAAAATTATTGAGACTTGCTAAGAGTAATGTATTATTCCTAGATAATTATGGACATAAATTATTTTCAACATATCAATTAGGTTGAAAAACTCGTACTAAACCAATCACTCTATACCAAAAAGTGATGCTTAGAATAATCATAACTATATTTCAAAAAATTAAAAGTTTAACAGTATAAATTGAGTCAACAAAAATTATCCTTTGGAAAATAATCCATTAATCTTTAAGTTTAATTTCATATACTCATTTCAAAATTATATAAAGCAATTTAGTAATTCATTTACTCAAATATCATGAACAAATTATAATTAATATTCATACACTCAATTGATTATTCCATTAACAATCAAGTAGTAAAAATAAATTATCATTCATTTAAGCATTACGCACAAAATAAAAAAACAAAGGTGAATTAATATAAAATTTAATTAATCAATCATTCATAAATAAGTTTAGAGATTTAAAAATCCCTTAACAAAAGAAGAATCTACTAGCAACATATTGAATTTAATTGAGCAAAAGTAAAGAACGCGTTGCTACATTTGAGAAGAAACTCAGTTTAAAAATTACTTCCTCAACCGTTGCTCTTCAATAATCCTCTAGTCAATCAATTGATGAAACTGTATTAAAGGATCAAAGAATCAATTAAAATCAGTGTTTCACTCTAGGTTTTTTCTCTCTATTTACCTAATTTCAGATCCACTTAATAGTGCATTGATATAAATAATGCAATATTTTTTTATTAAATATTAATAAAAAGATAAACTAATAATCATGGAGATATAATAAATATCTAAAAATAAAAATTATATAAAAAATAAATTTATTAATAAATTTAAATTAAAATATTATACAGAAAATAAAATTTTAAAGTAAATATAATGGATCCAAGAAAATGAATACAAAACTAAAAAATAAAAAAAGAGAATGTTAGAAAAAAAGAAGGGTTACCGGGGCAAGGATCTCAGGTTAAGCCTATTAAAAGAAAAAAAAAAATACACGACAAACAATACTATTAGTTGCGAAGAAAAAGAAAAAAAATGGAAAATGTCCGCATCTCGCTGTCGTAAAAGCAAAGCTGGAGAAGAAAATTAGTATATAAATAATAAAAAAATATATTAATACAGTTTAGGATAAAACAAAAGCTAGAAAGAGAACTCGGGTTAGTAACCTTCAAGTTTGAGAGAGAGAGAGTAAATGCATTTGTTTTTATATTAATGAAAGGGAGTAAATGGACAAGGATCGTTATCTTCAATGGCGCCTATTGTAATTGAAACCTTCTTTTTTGTCTCAATTTGAATTTTACGATACCACTTTTGTAGGAAGTGAAAAAGAGAAATTCTGTCACTATTTAGGCTTTAATTGTACAGATTTCTATGCCTTTTTATTGTTTCCGATGATTTTCCTATTCATATACTAATAAGAAGATGATGAGCTGGAGAAGAGTGTTGAAGTCCCTACAGGCTTTGGCCGCTCATAGTCTTCTCTTCTTTTTCACCCTCTTGCTTCTCTTCAAGCTCGACCATGTCGTCTCCTACTCTTGGTGGTTAGTTTTTTTTTTTTTTTTATGTTGAAATTCTGTTATTTTTCTCTCCTTTTCTTTTGCTTATTCTGTTGACGGGATTTGAATTTAATTGACCGAGATTTGCTAGTAATTTGAAGGAATTCTGTGGGTGTTCAAATTTTTTGTTTTGCTTTATTTTTGTTTGGTTGTTTTGGGAATTGGGGCTTTTGGATTAAGGCGGCGCTTAATCTTGCCTTTTTCTAATAATATTTCGTGGGTAATGTTTTATTGTTTTCGCCTTGGAAAAGACGGCTGCAAAATATTAGTTCTGATGGTTCTCTTTCTACGGAAATCAGTTAAAATAACTGAATCTGGAAATTATGAAAGCGGTATCGTTAATGCTTCTTTTCGGGATTGGGGGGTCTCATGGAAGTAGTTTAGGTAATGAAACAGAGCATAAATGATCTAGAATTGTTTGATCTAAGCTGTGGGCTACCACCTCCCTTTGCCGAATGGTTAGTATTTGTCGCCTTTTAAATGACAAAAAAGAGGAAGTTACATTTCTTCTTCTGCAAATATTGGAAGTATTTATTATGAAACTGTGCGCAATGCTCCAGCCGCGGCTACAAGATCTCCTTGTGGTGTTACTCCAGCTTACTAGTTGGCAGTCTTTTGTTATTCGATTCTGAACATTCAATAACAATTCTTTATCATTATGAGGTTACTTTTTATGTTGGATGCGTTGTTCTGTTAAAAAGGATGCAAAAGTTGAAGCTGCTAATGGCATTGTTATGGAGGAATTTGATGCTCCATGAGAGTTGAAAGAAAGGACGGATAGTCGGATTATTAATATATTGAATTGAACTTGTCTATGTAACTTTGGAATTTCATCTAGTTTTTTTGCGTAGTGGTGGGAAGGAAGAGGTAAGATTGTGAAGTAATAGAAGATATAAATTGGGTGGAATTCTGTTATCAGTACACTATAAATTTGTGATTCAAAATTGATATCCTTTTGCCCATTGGAAGCATGCAAATATTCATGTTTTGACTTTAATTTTCAGGTTTATCTTTTTTCCTATTTGGTTGTTCCATGGAGTTGTTGCTCGAGGAAGATTTTCATTACCTGCTCCATCAGTTCCACACAATCGTCATGTACTTTGACCAGCCTTGAATAATTCAGAGAAATTATATGAAATTGTTTAATTTTTTTCCTTGTATTTCAGTTAAATAGCCATCAAGCTAATTGAGGTTACCTTTCTTTGACAGTGGGCACCATGCCATGCAGTAGTCGCCACACCATTGCTTATTGCATTCGAACTGCTTCTTTGTATTTATCTCGAGAGCGTTTACGGTATGTAACATCATTCTGTTAGTTTCTTTCACGTTGTTAAGGATTGGTATTTCAAATTTATCTGCTTATTCTATGCAGTGTCTGATTCTTCACACTTTATCAATTGATGCCTCAAATTCATTTGCAGTTCATGATGTTCCAGCTGTAAGCTTGAAGATTGTCTTTATTCCATTGTTGGCATTCGAAATAATAGTTCTAATAGACAATTTCAGGTATTGACTGTTGCATTTATCAGTAATTTATATGCATTTTCTCTTCTGAATAACTTATACCCTTTCGCATGATCTATTAGTCTGCTGCAGCTTATTGTCAAGCAGTGATTTGTAGGTTGTGCTCAAAGTTAAGCTTGATGAACTGCCTTATTTATATTCCTTTGATTTGCCAAATGCATTGGAATATCAATTTATTGATTATGAACTTAATTCAGCTCAATGTGCTCATCCAGTTGCCTTAGTTTTTCTTTTATATTTAGATATTGTTGCAAATGATTTAAAAAGTTTTGGACAAACTGCTGATATTTTTTTACTGCTTGTATGCATAAAGAATCATTCTCAGATTTTTGATCAAAGAATGACAAGTTCTCTCCCATTTCTTCATTAACATACTGAAGTCAACTTTTCAGAAACCAAAATTTGCACTTAAAGACATAGTGTTCAAGATAGACTGCTGCTATTGTTATGCACAACATATGAATGTTTTAGCATATCGAATGTTGATATTAATTTCATTCAGCTTTGTGCGATCATTGCTTGGCGTTTCAACACTGAAAACTTCCATTAACCTTATCTGCCTTTGCTTTACCCAATGTTATATTTTCTTCCCCAGAAAAATGATGACTAATTGCTCATAATTATCGTGCAACCAATATTTTGTGTACTGTGCAGAATGTGTAGGGCTCTAATGCCAGGAGAAGAAGAAAGCATGAGTGATGAAGCGATTTGGGAGACATTACCTGTAAGTTTTATTGGTGTATTGACATTAAGAGCTTTTCAAAAGCTAATTTCCTTTGCCTGATCTATGACTTTGGACTCATTTACTATTTTTTATTCTCTCTGTTTTTCCCTTCCCAACTCGTCATCTGAGCTTAATAAGTGAGCTTACATTCCTTCAAAGCTTCGCTTGGATGCCAATTGAGTTTGATTTCCTGATTAATTAACCTAGCTAACGTAAAGTTCAACTCATTTTTTTCCTTCTTTTTTATTTTTTTAAATCAAATTTATATTCAAACCTAGTGCTCATATTTGTTTTTAACTTGGTAAAGATTGGAAGACAATTGTGACAATTCTTTCAAAGTATATCATGATTGTTATGGTTTGAGAAATATATTTTCCATAGTTAAACTTGTGCAAAAAAAATTTGATCTGTTTATTCACCTTCAGTTCTTTGGCATCACAAAATTGCTAACTGAGAGAAAAAGAGGAAGAAGGGGGAAGGGGGGTGGGTGGGGTGTGGAGAGGGAGAGAGGGGTGTGAAGAGAAAGAACATGATCCTTAAGTTGTAGGTGAGTTGTAGAACGTTAGCCTAAGTTCATAGAGAATAAAATAAGGATCAAGGGTTCGTTTGTCTGCTCTGATTTTGTTTGGCAATTCCTTTTAATATTTTATATGCTACTCTATGATGTCCATATATCTGTAATTTTGGATTGTAATATTCTTTTAGACATTATTTTCTTTCCTTGTTGATTTTTTTTCTCTTGTAGCTATGTAGTAATGATCTATTTAAAATGCTGGAATTGGAGAATTGATTTCTTCTACTGAATCAACTATTCTTCTACTGAATCAACTATGTAAAGCTTGGTCCCAACTTGTTCCAAATGCTCAGATATATAATGTCAGTCCTTTTTCTCCATTTAGCTTTCACCTTATAAAATCTTTTGACCACAATCTATGTTGTGCTTGTATTTCCTAGTTTTCCAAATCATTTTTATGTCCCATTCCGTGTGCGTTTTTTCATATGTGCCTTCATCTACTTCATCTTTCCTTCTTTTACATGTTACATCCTGTATCAATATGGTATTTTTTTTGTAGAGGAATTGTCGACTTTGGTTGATTGATCCTGACCGCAGGTTCGTATATGGTATCAAAGACAATCCTGATGACTATCACATTTGATGTGTAATTGTTTATTTTATGTTCCTACCTGTTGAGAAGCATAGCAACTAAACAGACCAAGCTTGTCTTAACCTGCATCCCATGCTAGTTGTCTGGAAGAGAGTTCCTTGGTATTCTTGTTCAGTGCACCCAAAAGCAACTCTGGCTAGCTCTTTTGGATGATGGGCCTGTATTATTATACTGTCCATCTATTAACCTTCTCTCTCCGCATCTCCTCTCTCTATTTATATGTTGTTTAAATTCCAAATTTAAGCCAGGTTGTTAGGAGCTGAAGAGGCATTGAGTGTATGATTGAAGATGTAGCACTGTTGGTTGCTAAACCTAATACTGAGTTTTGGCTTTGGTTAGTGAATTTAGATTTTTTTCCAATTTGGCTGAGCAACTTCCACTTTATATTCAATGTTGCCTGGATTTTTATCAAGCCAATGCACAAGAGTGAGCTGAACCAGTATGGTTATCAGAAGGATGCATGCATACTAAGATGGGATTTCCTTCTGTATTCAGCAAAGTCAATGCTTTGGTTCTAACTCCTTAAGCAGTAACTAGTCTTGCACTTGTAAAGAGTTAGAGCTCTTTGAAAACATTAGAATCTTGTGTAAAACCTGAGGTGTCTTGCCATTTTACTAAAGTTGCTAGGTTTCAATTATTATTTCTTCTAGGTGAATAATTAGAAATTACTCTGCCAGATTCTTATGCCTTCTTGAATTTGGCTTTGACGAAGAAATGCCTTGCTGTCCTACTAACGCATTCATAATTTGTTTATTGTGTGCATGCATTTTTATTCAGTCTAATGAATTGTGATGGGCAAAATAATTGCCTTCTCATGATCTGTAATAATTCTGGAAGTATTAGGTCAAGTTAGATTCTATTTGTCAACATAATGCTTCAAAGTTTGTGCCAAATTCTGCATGTTTGTGACTCTACATAATCCATGTGATTCAGGTGCCATGATTAGAAACTTGGAATTTTAAAAAAAATAATATTTGCTAGTGTTTGATATCAAAATGTAGATTAAGATGTGTGCATGTAAATTTTTTTTTGAATTTATAGTATAAACAATCATTTCTACTGTTTTTTTTTTGGGCAGCACTTCTGGGTTGCAATATCTATGGTTTTCCTTGTGGCTGCTACAGTTTTCACCCTTCTAAAGCTATGTGGTAATTTCCACAACTTCCCTTAATGCTTAAATATTATTAATTCGAACTCTGAATCAGCCTTCGTTTTATCTTTTTTTCTTGCTTTGTATGTTTTTCTTGATATCTCTGTTTTGCCCAGTTGAATGGAAAAGCAATATGACTAAATGATAGAGAACAAGTCCTTGTAGACATACATACACACATAGACACAAGCATGCATTACTCGAATTGTTGCTTTAGAATTTGCAATGTGAATTTTCTTTTGAGAATTTAAGGCCAATATAGATGAAGACAAATCTTGAATTCTAGTTGGTTTCCCGTTTTCTTATTCAGAAAAGAAATGTAAGAAAACTGTTTGATGGAGTGTTCATAACCCTGAAATGTCACCCTCTTTGCTAGTTAATTGGAAATTTGTACTCCTCTAGGGGAATAGAATGGCTGCTTTGGCAAAGAAAGAAATCTTGTGTGGAGGGTAAAGTTCACGGAGAGCGATGTTTTTCAATTGGCATTGACTTAGTTCTCAGCCCTTAAAGCTGTTTAGAAATGTATTTAACGAGTATGTAAATTGCAATTCTTCTTGGATGCGGTGGGTTGATAATGTTCTTATAAACTAGGTTTCGCTGCTTAGTTTACTGATGCTACAAAAAACACATTATTTTCTTGCAATAAAGGCAATCTTTGATGGACTATGTGCTTTTGTCTGGGAAAGTCGATTTTGTTTTCCATCCATTAATGCATTATGACAAGGCAAAGTGAAAGATAATGTTACTGCTAATTAGCAACAAAAATTCTTTAGGGATGTAAAGCAATTACTTCGTATCAGGTTTGATTTAATAATTCCTTTGTATCCATGTATGTTCTCCCTCTCTCTCTCTCTCTCTCTCTCTCTCTCTCTCTCTTGTGTAATTTTTGACTTGTAGGCGTGCTTTCTAGATATTGATCATAGGTATTCTGAATTTTCTCTTTGCATTAAGGTTTTTATAGATCTAATGTCATTGTTCCTGTGAACATGTGTAAAACAGTGAATGCATGTGCCTCAATATGTGTGCTTGTCTCTATAATGTGTCCTCTTTGCTTCAGAACTGTAAACCAGCTATAAGAAGCAATTTTGCATTGCATGTAAAGCCCACTTCTTTTTCATTATTGTTTTGTATTTCTGAGTACATCTGCTTAATCTTTTGGTAATAGTATTTGATTGAAGTTGGGAAATTGCCCTGGGATAAAATGCTGGATGATGATTGTTGCAATGACTTCCTTGTTCTTAATGGTTCATCAATCTGTGAAAGATTGCCAAATTTCGTGCAGTTCTTCAGATCCTAAATGGATAAATTGTATAGATAATGTTCAATCATCTGCTGTGTCTATGTTAGGAAATATAGCTTTGCTGCCCTTTTAGTTTCCTGGATACTGTTCTCAAATTGTAACTGTCGATGTATTTGATACTGTTCTCAAATTGTAACTGTCAATGTACTTGTATATTTAATGTTGAACGCTGGTTGCCTAGTTTTTACGTGCCTTTGTCACATATAGTTTCTCTATTAGTAGACATGTTTTATTAGGGAATGTTATTTATCTGGTGATAATGTGGTTAAATCATCTGTCTTGAATAGTTAGATGATCCAAATTAAATGGCTGGACAAGCTGTGTTTAGTTTTTCCCCTAATAATTTTTAACTGGAACGCCATGGTTTACTCTAGTGATACATAATATTAGTTACCCTAGATATGTATTCAAGTGGTAGATATTTAAAATTTAGCTTCAGATATAATAATTTTCAAGGAGCTCTTATAATTGTTCAGAGATGTGCATAAGCTTTAACAGTCTTAATAAGATGCCCGCTTGTCCTCTAGCATTCCTTAGTTGGTTACCACTTTGGAAAAAGCAGAGTTAATGTTTATCGGATTATCTTGTTAAGAGAAATTTCTAAGATGGTTTCCTTGATTTTCTACCAATTATCTCAACTGATACTTTGGAGGCAATTAGTTGTATGTCTGTGTCGATTCCTGAAGTATGGCAATTGGTTTCACATCCCTTTTCTTCAGCAGTATGATGTAGTGGTTCACTCTTGTAATGCAGTGAGTTGATCAAATCTATACTGATACTTCAAATATAATGATTCCTATCATTAGCGACCACTTTCAGATAAATATTAGATATACTTATTCCTGTCAAAAGATTGACCTTTGTCTATTTATGAAAATATTTCAGGTGATGTAGGTGCCCTTGGTTGGTGGGACTTGTTCATAAATTTTGGGTATAGTTTCACTTATTCTTCTATCAGATGACATTTTCTCAGAGTTTCTTTGAGTTGAATAGAGCAAATTGTCAATTTTGTTCATGATTTTAGTGCAACAAAAATCGTGATGAATGTAACCTTCTTTCTACAGTATTGCTGAGTGCTTTGCCTTTCTTGTTTGTACGAAGTGGTCAAATCCAGTGATTCATCGAAATTCCCGGACAAGAGTTAATTCATCTTCAACTATTAGATATCTTGACCGGAATAGTGGCTTGGTAGATTCTTCAGAGGAGAATCAACATCAGGATGGACTTTGCAGTCTGCAAGACATTGGTGGCCATATTATGAAAATTCCATTAATTGGATTTCAAGTCCTTCTGTGTATGCGCTTAGAGGTATTCATATAATGGATTTTTGTCATGGATGCCGGTTATTATTATCTTAACAGCAAATAACTGAGACTTTTTAAAATCAGGGAACACCTGCTGGTGCTAGAAATATACCTCTTCCAATTCTTTTCTCTCCTCTTTTCCTACTTCAAGGCGCTGGTGTGCTTTTTGCTGCATCAAAGTTGGTGGAGAAACTAGTTCTTTTATTAAGGAGCGAAGCTAGTACGGGAATGTATTTTAGATTTTCATCAAGAGCTCATGATTGCTTAGGGTTCTTGCACCATGGTTCCAGGTATTGATTTTTGACTCAATTGGAAGCCAAACGGGCATTGGCAAAATCACTCCTATACTGGGACGGTTTTACCATTTGATGTGGGGGTAGTGCTATATAATTTAGCCTTTGTTCATTTTCCAATCTGCTAAACAGGCTACTGGGATGGTGGTCAATTGATGAGGGAAGTCGAGAGGAACAGGCTCGGCTTTACCAGGAGGGAGCTTCAAGGTGCATATTGCATACGTATTACAACTATATTATCACATACATTTGTTTCCCTTTTTTTTAAATATATTTTGATTTTTATGACAACCTATCTTTCAGGATGATAAAGATGTAACAAAAGAAGCTAGATCTTAGAAACTGGAAAATTCACTTTAGCTTTTAATAAAAAGAGCTAGGATTGCAATCTGTTCACTTTGATTCTTCAAAATTTTTTAGGTATAAAGAATCAATAAGTGGAATTTGGGGGGAAAATAGATTTAAGGCTCCATTTGTTTTGCGGACAGTATTTTCTAGGAGTGTTAATGGAAATGAAAAAACACACAACATTTTCCTAGCCTAAGCAAAATGTTTTCTTGTCTTGGAAAAATGACTTCCTCATTGAGTCAGCTCAATTTTCGAAAATATTGGTATCTCCTTCTCTCTCTGTTTTTTAAACTTCCATTTCATATTATTTTATAAATGTAGTAAAATATTATAATATATAATAACAAAATATAACTTTAGATGAATAAATAATCATTTATTTAAGGATCACATAATCCATCAGTTACTGTAATGATTAATTAATATTATTATTTAATCAATTAATAAGTAAAATAATTATAAATCATCATTGTTGTCGTCGTCATCTTCGTCATCATCATTTATGATTATTTTAATTTTATTTTGTATGTTTTAGATGGATAAAGAATTTACTTGTGCTACAATTTTGAGTGTTCTCATGAATGAATTTTGATTCTCTCTCTCTGTATATCTATTTATTCTCTCTAAATAGAGAGAATTCAATCCCCCCAACCAAAAAAAAACACAGGGTAGACAATTTGCTTTCCCAGAAAATACTGTGTGGAAAATATTCCATAAACTAGTTATTTTTCTGAAACAAATGTAGCTTAAGAACTCAATAAAGCATCATTGGACTATTGCATTTGAATACAACTTTGCCAGACATCAGACGTATTTTTAATGTTCTTTAGAAGGTGTTCATTTTGAAGAGAACTGCTATTCTGCATTTATGTATTTTCTTAGTGAACAGTTGTATGTTTCTCTTTTCATTTGCCACTGAATCCACAGTGATCCCACTGTTGAATCATGCGTTCTGAGCATTGTAATTTCATGTGGTTAAATTGGAAGCATTTGTTGATTATGTTTATTTATTCATCAATATGCAGCTACAACACTTTTTGTGGTTATCCTGCTGAGATAGTGAAGAAAATGCCTAAAAAGGATCTTGCTGAGGAGGTGATCTATTTTGAATTGTTGTTCTTCTTTTGTCTTATTTATGGGAAGTAGAAAAAAGATCTACTAATGTGTGGTTGCTGGCCAGCTCTGGAATATTGATGATGCTTTTCTTCTGTATTTATATGTTTTATTTGGTTGCTTCTCAGGTCTGGAGGCTACAAGCAGCTCTTGGTGAACAGACAGAAATCACCAAATATAGCCAGCAGGAGTATGAAAGACTTCAAAACGTAATTTTTTTTTCTTTACGACAAGTGGTTTTGGTTTTTTTCTCATTTCAAATAAGTATAGTAGTTTTGCGTGAGAGGGAACATGTCTGGGTGAACAATTTTAGCTATTTGGGTTCCTATTATCTATTGTTCTTTACATTTCATACTTGCTATTGCACTTATCTGTGATTGGCCTAAACCTTTCTTCCATGTCTTGAATATTCTTTAAATTTTGAATGGCAATATTAGCTTGATCCACATGGCAAGAATGTGGATCAAACTATCTTTTATGTTGATTTGTACATTTTCTGAATGGTAAGTTTGTTCCCAATGCAGTTTTGAATGTTCAGATATATTTATCTTATTATTTCTTCATGAAAGCCTCTTGGATGCTTTTTAGACTTGTGTTTTTGAGCTGGAAGTAACCTTAGAAATTCCTGTGTGGCTCCAACTTGACAATTGATGCTAGAGAAATAAAATGCCATAAAGACATGAAAGTGCTTGTTTTATGCACAAGGATAATTACAAATTTGACCCCCGACATTTGAGGTTATAATAATTGGAGCTTTAATTTTCTTTCCCCATAACTATTGAAACTGTGTATTGTCATTTCATAATAATTGGAATCCTTTCTATTTTCTGTAAAAACTAAACAGGTTGCTAATATGGCGAATATATGGGACCTGAAAAAATAATATGGCATTTTCAGTGGATATTGGACCCTTTCTACCAATAATTTCAGCATTTGATAGGTTCCCCATAGTCACTATGGCAGTGATAGTAGCTATGTCAGTGAACTGCTTTGAAAAAAATGCTAATGTCGCATTTTCAGCAGATGGTGGGCCTTTTCTTTATGACTTTCAGCATATGGTGGATCTTGCATGTTTGCTACATTGACAGCCATTTGATTTTTAATAGAAAAATAATTGGAGGATTCCTATTGTAATGAAAAAAATGTTAGGGTTCAAATTGTTACGACACCTATTTGTTGGGGTCAAATTTATAATTATTCCTTGTGTATGTGTATGTCTGACAATATTCTTACATGTAGTAACCATTAATTGCTACTTTTGTTCATGTTTCAACTGCTGATTATACAATGTGTGCTAACGTACTTTATTATAATTTTTTTTCTTTGAAATACTTGAAAAGGTATGACCATAATGGGTAACATTTAACAATCTGACGGAGAGAATGCCTCCAGAGCATTCATAAATGAATACTTCTCTTAAGAAAAGATTTCTGTTCTTGATCATTTTAGTAGTATGACCATCCTCAACATACTCGTCCTTGAAATACTTAAAAAGTTATTGTACAAATATTTACAATGACGTATACATAAATGTATGGTTGGTGTGCCTGTGTGCGCTCTTGTGCAGAACATAAATTTCTATTTCAGCCTTAGCTTGATGGAATCCTCTGTTAGCCTAAATGGAAATAGTAACTCCTGGTAGTGTTATCATTCAATCCCATGAAAAAAGATCTGCGCAACTTTAAATTTGTGAAGTGGATGATTCTGTTGTCATTGTGAAGTTTGAAGATATGACCTATTGAAATTTGCTTCGGAGTTTCTGTTCTTTCCAGTATAATGGTTGGTCACATTGATATCAAAATAATTTGGTTTGATGTACTGGCCAGGAAAAAGTCCTATGCAGGATTTGCTTTGAGGGAGAGATTAGTGTGGTTCTACTTCCTTGTAGACATCATATCCTTTGCAGGTATGGTCATTAACTGTTTGCTTTAGTTAAAAGATGTGGACTTTTTTTCCGATACTTTTGTTCTTTGTAATTCTTATTGACTCCTAAATTTGTTGCAGTGTCTGCTGTGAAAAGTGTAAAAAGTGTCCAATTTGCCGGGTCTCTATTGAGGAGCGGTTGTCTGTGTATGATGTTTAGTCTATAACTTACCCAGCCATTTTGTATCATGGATAATGAATGGAGTGCAGAGAAGGCAGAATAATGTTAACAGGGAAGTTGTGTTATGGTTGACTGGAACTTCTACTCTCTTGGGTGTTGTTGCAAATTAACAAAAGAAAGCATTAGGACGTTTGGACCAGACAGCTACTAGAGTTATATCAACCCCTCTTCCTTTCCATGTTATCCGGAAAAGAGGAAAAATGTGCATATGTCCTACTTAACAGTTGCCTTTGCTGTCTTTGTCGTAATATTATCTAGAAATGTGAGAGGTGAATGGTTTGTTATGTATAGAAATGACTGTTAATCTGACAGGCATAATTGCAGAGCATAAGCGTTATGGTGGATAGTGATACAGAAATCATGTAGGACTCGACTTTCAATGAAGATCTTTTTTGTGGTTTGCTACTTTCTCCTTCTGGGCAAGACTTCATCTGTAAGTGAATTCTTTATTTTTTGGGGTAACACAAATAAACATATTTAAAAAAAGTTATCTGTGCTAATATTTCTGAAAAACAGCTTTGATAATGTTATTAATGTACATA
Source organism: Hura crepitans (assembly GCA_948208565.1). Lineage (NCBI taxonomy): Eukaryota > Viridiplantae > Streptophyta > Magnoliopsida > Malpighiales > Euphorbiaceae > Hura > Hura crepitans. The sequence goes on from CANXYI010867553.1 coordinate 13,199, forward strand.
ATTCGGTTGTACCTCATGATTTCTGTTAAATTAATTGTTAGAAATAATTACAAGTTGATCATACTAGTTGCTGCTAAGAAAAGCACCAATTGAAATATTTTGATTGGAGGCCATGGAAATTGCTTTTGCAGTTATTTTGAGAGGTTGAGTTTAAAATTCTTGAACTTTCGTAGTTATTTTGAGAGGTTTGAGTAAAATTCTAGATCTGCAGGTAGTTCTAAACTGACTTTACAATTATAAAAGGATG
>CANXYI010867594.1:0-11177 GCA_948208565.1 Hura crepitans
TTCCAAAACCTATTGTAAATAGTCTTTAACATGTGAAATCACAGTTTTACACGGGATTTCGAGGCACATTAGGATTTTTCTTATTTGATTTTAGTTCTTCATAGTGGATTGGTGATGGTTATGGCTATAGGAGATAAGAATGTTATGCTTTGCAGAATACTTTTGTTGTGTTTCTAAGATTGGCTTCCAATGTTACAGATCCTAATAACCTCAAGGTCCTGATAGATTTTAAGAATGGATTGGTTAATCCCGAGCTTCCCAATTGGCCTTACACTGGGAATGATCCATGTGGCCCTACACAGATCCAAGTGCAAAAATTGGGTCTTAAGGGATCTCTACCTCTAAATTTCAACTAGCTTTCAAAGCTCTATAATTTGGTTTTCCAAAACAATCATTTCAATGGCGAATTACCTCATTTGGGGGATTATCTGAATTAGGATTTGCATTTTTGGATTTCAATGTGTTTGACACCATCCCATCTGATTTCTTCTGTGGAGTCAGTAGCACATGTGTTCTAACAGATGAAAATCCTCTCAATAAGAGTATTGGTTGGTCTTTTCTAAGCGATTTAGCAAATTTTGCTCAGTTAACTAACTGTTCTTGCACAGATACAACTCAATTGGCCAATTGCTTGATTTTCTAGGCAATTTACTCTCTTTAAGTACTTTAAAACTTTCGTATAATAGATTGTCGGGTTAAATTCGTGCCAGCTTTGTACGGTTTTGATGACAATTTTATGGTTGAATAACCAAGGAGGAGGAGGTTTGAGTGGTCTATTAATGTGATTATGAAAATGACATTGTTGAGGCGGCTATGGCTTCATGGGAATTCCTTCATCGGAATAATACCAGAGAGTATTGGAGATCTGTCGTTGTTGAAAGTGCTTGAACTAAAAGGTAATCAACTTGTTGGTTTGGTTCCTCAGGGCTTGGCTAATATGGAGCTCAATATTTTAGACTTAAGTAATAATCATGTCATGGATTCCATACCAATGTGTAAGGCTGGTAAGTTGTCCTTTGATTCCGACTCATTCCATGAATCTAAACCTAGAGTTCAGTGTGCCCCAAAAGTTGATGCACTTCTGGATTTTCTTGTGGGGTTCAATTATCCATTAAATCTTGCTTCTCAATGGTTTAGTGATGATCCCTATTAAGGGCAGTGTTTTGGATTGAACTGTGATTCCACTTCAAAAGTTTCTATAATGAATTTGCCAGGACACAACCTTATTGGTACTCTTAGTCCTTCCGTTGCTAAGCTATATTCACTAGTTAAAATTATTCTCGATGGAAAACTGATAATGGAACAATTCCTAGTAATTTGATAGACTTGAACTCTTTGAGTTTGTTAGATGTTAGTAGCAACAATCTTAGTCCTCCGTTACCTAAATTCTAAACAAGTGTGAGGATTGTTATTGATGAAAATCCTCTTTTAGTTAGTAATCAGAGTCAGCAATCTCCATCCCTTGGAAGTTCACTCTCCTCCAATCATCTCTCAATTCGGTGGTGCACAACCGCTAGCATCCATTGCTCCACCTTCTTCAAATATGGGCTTAAACACAAAATCTTATGCTTTTGTTTCGATTTCATCACTATCGAACAACTCCAAAACAACCAAACTAATAATTGCAGGTGGAATTATTGCCATTTTAGTATTGGTTGTTGTGGCAATTGCTTTATCTATATGTTGTTTTTGTGGGAAGAAGAAAAAACTTCAGAGCAGCCCAGATCAATTATAGTTCACCTTAGAGATCCATCTGGTCTAGAAAATGTTGTTAAAATTGCAATTCAAATAACTCTACTAAAAGCTTATTTACTCAGACTACCACTAGTTGTATAATAATACTAGTGGTATAATGGAAAATTCTAATGTGATTGAGGCTGGAAACCTATCCATTTTTTGTCTTCTTTGCAAGGTGACCAAGGAAATTGCATCAAAAAATAAGCTTAGTCATGGTGGATTTGGCAGCGTCTATAAGGGTGAAATCGAAATATGGGACTAGCATTGCAGTTAAAAGAATGGAGGTTGGGGTTATCAGCAATAAGGCTTTTGATAAATTTCAAGCTGAAATTGTTGTTCTTTCCAAGGTTCAGCATCGGCATCTAGTTTCTTTATTGGGTTACTCTATTGAAGGCGATGAAAGGCTTCTTGTTTATGAACATATGCCTTGAGGTTCACTAATCAAACATCTGTTCAAATGGAAATCCTTAAATTAGAACCTTTGCCTTGGACAAAAAGGCTGATAATTACATCAGATGTCGACAGAGGGATGGAGCATCTTCATAGCATGGCTCGAGAGAACTTTATTCATCGAGATCGCCAGTCCACAAATATTTTATTGGATGATGATTTTCATGCCAAGGTTTTAGATTTCGGGTTGGCGAAAGTTGTTCCTAATAGAGACGAGTATGTTATGACTACCCTTGTTGGAACATTTGGGTACCTTGTACTTGAATATGCTTTTTTAACCCGTTAACTCATAATATATTCTTGCTTTGAGAACCTAAGATTCCTAGATTTTTGTGGCATGCAATGATGGGGAAGATGACAACTAAAATCTAATATGTTAAGCTATGGAGTTGTGCTTGATAAAACTTCTGATTGGGTTAACAGCCTTAGATAAAGAACACTTTGAGGAAAGATGATACTTGGCAGAGTGGTTTTGGTGAATTAAGTCAAGCAAAGAGAAGCTTATGGCTGCTACTAACCCATCACTTAACATAAAGCATGAGACTTTTAACGGCATTTCAATTGTTGATGAACTAGCTGAACGTTGCACTACAAGAAAGCCTAGCCATCGACCTAGTATGGAGTATGCAGTGAGTATGTTGGCCGCCCTCATTAAGAAGTGGAAATCGATCAAAGACGAAACGGATGAGCTTTATGGAAAAATTATGATGGCAAAGATAGTCGACTAGCAAGGCCAGCTTGGTTTACAGAGTTCTTCGCATCTTGTGAGAGTCGATAGGAATGATCGATATAGCTGCCGTTTTCTTACTTGGCATCTTCTCAAGTGATTTGGTTAACACAAAGGTTGCCAAGTAGAATCATTCATTCCTTATTTTTCTTTACATGTTTTTTTGGTTTTTCGCTTGCTTGTAAGAAAATGATTGATGTAAATAGTTTTAATGTATGAAGCATTTTGGCAACATGAACCAACATATCCTGTTTTTTCATTCATAAGTCTATGTTTAAGTAACATTACTAACGGTTGAATTTGAATACAACTGAACTAAATTATAAAAATAAAATCTTACTATATTAATTTAAAAATTACAAAACTCTCATACATACCAAGCATGGCTCACACACATTTAGACCAATTATTTTTCGCTCATAAGCCCACCACATTCCCATTTTGGCACGCTCACACAAAAAATGGAGCCAACCTCCTTTTATAGTAATTGAAGGGGTTTTTTAGCTTTATGTTGGGCCTTGGTGATTGCCCATTGTGTTTCACCGAGACTTCCTTTTGTTTAAGCTATTGTCTCTGTCTCGCAATCTCTTTTCCAACGTCTCTATGAGTTAGTCCATCAACAATTTAGTCTCTTATAACTGCTCTTTGTTCTCTTGTAATTACTTTCCTATTTGAACTTTAGTACTTTTTTGCTTTTCAATCTCTGTTACTTGTCCATATTCCTCTCCACTTATGTTTCTTCACTGACAATTACAAGCAATGGCTCATTTTCTCTAACTCATCATTAATGTTTGCAGAAATAGCTTTGACTTCTTGCACATTTTTTTTTAGAAATCAACTTCATTTACAGGGAAATATGATGCTCTTATATTCCAATTTTCTTCTATTTCAAATGAGCTAAAAACTTTCTCACCTTTGTGTGTGCACATATCATCCTCGACCTACTTTATATTGAAGTCGAATTCTCCCTCATCATCATCTTGAAATTGCCTAATCAAAGCACACAAAGCTAATGCATCCCATTCTTTCTCGCTATCATAATTTATTTTGCAACTATACGAAATTCTTTCTTTTTCTTTTTCTTTAAAATTCTTCTTATACCAACAGTCTCATACACAGTGCACTTTCTTTCCACAATTGAAGCATTCAATGTTGCGCTTACAAGACTTGTTATCTCAATCCTCTTTTTGTTCTCGACAATTTCGAACTCCCCCTAAATGTGATCTTGTCCTTTTTTCACTTTTTATCACTCTCATCTTCATAATTGCTTTCTTCATCACTATTGTCATTTTCTTTTGATCGAAAACCTGAGCCTTGAATCTCTTCAACCTTTAGAACCATATTTTCTTTTATGAAAAGTGTTTTTTCCTCATGTTTCATTGATAACTTTGACATATAATTATCCAAAGTCTTTTGGTTGACTAGAAGTCTAGAATATTTTCCAACTCTGTAAGAGTTGGTTCCTCAATCCATTCACGAGTTGCTATAACAATTGCATTATATTTTAGCCTTAAGCCATGAATACGATCCTTCTCATTCTAATTTTGGTAATTGCATTTTAAGGATCTAATTTTGAAATTTCTTCAAAAGGATATTTAACTTTTGTAAAATATTCACTCGTCTGACATATTTTGCTGTGAAACTGATAGAAGCTCATTTTCTAACAGTTGAAGTTTCGTGTAGTTTGGCTCCTGAATAACATTGTCAAGTTGTCCCAAGCCTCTTTTAGTGGCTTTACATCCTTGATGCAATATAGCAGGCCATCTTCAACTGTCACAAATAGTATGTACACAGTTTTACTAGCTTTAATCTTCCATTTATTTAATTCTTTCATATTCACAAATAGTATGTACATAGTTTTGCTAGCTTTAATCTTCCATTTATTTAATTCTTTCATATTCACAAGTGGTTTGATGTTGTCACCACCAAAAATACTCCATAAGTCTTATATGAGCATATGATACTGCACCAACTGGTTCCAATTATTACAATTAAAAATATTAAGCTTTCATATAGGACTTGTTGAACTTGCAATATCTGCCACTTGTAATTTAGTGATGCCCAGCACTATTTCAAGTTAATTGCATGAATCCGAGAGTAACTAGTTTAACAATTCTTGACTACACACAAACAACACCTCCAATTGCTTGCTCTAATAGAGCTTATTTACGCCTTAACCATGATCATCGATCACTTGCGCTTTTGACTGAATCACAATCAATAGGTCTTTGACCGTCTTAACTCTAGTCATGCATCTCAGTTCCTAATCGATTTAAATCGTGCACCTTGATTTCTAATCAACCTCTAAACCACTCATCAAATTTGAATGTAAATGGATTAAATTATAAAAATAAAATCTTACTATAATAATTTGAAAATTTACAAAACTCTCACGATAAACCAAACATGGCTCACTTACACACCAATTACTTTTCCCTCGCATGCCCACTGCATTCTCATTTTAGCGCACACCAAGAAAGGAGCCAAGCTAAAGACTTCGTAAAACGGACTTTATAAATTTGTTTTTTCCTCTCTTACCTATTAAATAAATTGAAGAAAATAAATTGATACTAACAGTAACGAAGAAAAAACTAAACGGAACTTGAATAGATGTCTTGTCCCGCGCTCACAAGCCAACTCCGTCTGTCCACCATCAAACCTCAAAATCAATCCCAACGACCTAACCCCAATAAATCCAACTGCCCTTCACTTAAACAACCCTTGGACCTCACTGTTGCATGGACCTCCTCCATATCCCGCCGCTGCCGCCATGGCCAACTGCCGGAAGCCGCCTTGCTATTCACCCAAATGCGTGTCTCTGGCGTTCAACCCAATCACATCACTTTGACGACTCTTCTTTCGGCCTGCGCGGATTTTCCCTTCCAAGGCAAATCCTTTGGTCCCTTAATTCACGCATTAGCTCGAAAACTGGGATTGGACACTTGTAATGTGATGGTGGGTACTGCGCTTGTTGACATGTATGCCAAGTGTGGTCACGTAGAGAAAGCAAGTCTGTGTTTTGATTGTCTAACAGTCAGGAATTCTGTATCTTGGAATACAATGATTAACGGGTACATGAAGAATGGGGAAATAGGATGCGCCATTGAGTTGTTTGATGAAATGCCTGTGAGAGATGTGATTTCTTGGACCGCTTTCATTGATGGATTTCTTAAAAAGGGTCATTTTAAGCAAGCGCTCCAATTGTTTAGAGATATGCAAATTTCTAATGTAGAGCCTGATTATGTAACCATCATTGGCGCTTTATCCGCATGTGCAAATTTAGGTACCCTTGGTTTGGGCATGTGGATTCATCGATATGTCTTGAAGCAAGAGTTTAGGGGCAATGTTAGAGTAAGTAATTCGTTGATTGATATGTATTCTCGATGCGGATGCATGGAATTTGCTGACCAAGTCTTCCTCAATATGACAATGAGAACTTTGGTTTCATGGAATTCCATTGTAGTGGGTTTTGCTGCTAATGGATATGCAGAGGAAGCTTTAGAGTACTTTGAGTTAATGCAGAAAGAAGGTTTTGAACCAGATGGAATCAGTTTCACCGGAGCACTCACAGCTTGTAGCCATGCTGGTTTAATAGACAAAGGCCTCGTATATTTTGATCTCATGAAGAGAGTGCACAAAATATCTCCTAGAATTGAACATTATGGATGCATAATTGATAGTTACAGCCGTGCTGGGAGGTTAGAAGATGCAATGAGCATAATACAGAACATGCCCATGAAGCCCAATGAAGTTGTATTGGGATCCTTATTGGCTGCTTGTAGGGTTCATGGAGACGTTGATTTAGCAGAAAGATTAGCTACCTACTTTGCTGACTTGGATCCTTGCGTCGACTCCAACTTTGTGCTACTAGCAAATATGTATGCTGCGGTTGGAAGATGGGATGGGGCTAGCAAGTTACGAAGGAGAATGAAGGCCCTTGGTATACAAAAAAAGCCAGGGATTAGCTCAATTGAGATTGGATGTAGCATATACGAGTTTGTAGCTGGTGATAAATCTCACATCGAAAGCAAGCAAATTTATGAAATGCTAGAGCTTCTGTCTTATAATATGAAATTGTATGGATATGTTCATGAATCCATATTGCGTGATGTGTATGGAAATAATTGAAACACTGCCCGGAAGATTAATGAACTGCATGATCCGGCATGAGATTCCTATCAATGCATACTAAGAACACCAAACTTTAAATTTTCGATAGTCTTTACCTGTAAGGAAATTTGCGAGTATATTTCTCTGACAGATGCATGTTCCAAGTAATTTCTACACTCAATCAATAAATCAAAATTTATATCTCCGAAGGTGTCTAATAGGAACAGAAACTAGATACGAAAGTTCAGCTTCTAAGCAGTTATGTAATAATTTAATCCCCTCAAAATCAATCGCTAAGTACTCCTCAAAAATATCAAGGCTTCTAAAGCAAAATACGTAGTAAGGAAATTAAGTTAATACACTATTACTTTTGGCACCGAGCCTTCAAGGCCAAATAGGCATGTTGGTTAGGCTTTCATCTTTGATTTGCCTAACAAATGCTGAGGAAAAATCAGGAAAACTAGTACTGTTAAATAGGTGAAATCAGTCCTCCCAAACAAATACAATTCGCATTTTGAAATGAGAACTGACATTTAGGTGGCTAGAATATCTGTTTCCTCGAAAAATTACTTGTTGAATGGTAGTGCAAGTATCTTGTTGATAAGCCTACATGGAAATTTCTAGAGTCCGGTTCCAAAAAAGCATAAACTAATTCGTTACATGAAAAGCAATAACTTACTAATTCATGCTATACTGAAGCTCCTGCCAAGAATTTCTTGTACACCCTCTCGGCCACCTCCACCTTCTCATGAGTTTTACAGGAAGCCAACAAAGCGGCCAACAATGGCTGATCGGGCTTTATATCCATCCTCATCACCAACTCTTCGGCCTCCTCCACCCTTCCTGCTCTTCCCAACATATCCACCATACAAGTATAATGCTCCAGCCGAGGCTTCACTGCAAACCTCTCTTCCATCATCCTAAAATACTGTGTCCCTTTCTCCACCATTCCACCATGACTGCATGCACTCAAAACAGCAGTAAAACACACAGCGTCCAACCTCATTCCCTCTTCTATCATCTTCTCAAACAGAATCAACACCTCTTCAACTTTCCCATGCATCCCATACCCCGTCATCATCGTTGCACATGATACTTCATTCCTCATCGGCATTCCATCAAACACCTTCTTCGCTCCCCATAAATCTCCGCATTTGGCATACATATTAACCAAAGAATTCAAATTCGCTAAATCAAAAACGAACCCGTTAGTCAACACAACTCCATGAACCTGCTTCCCAAGTCTCAAGGTCGATAATCCAGCACAAGATTTAAGGACGCTGGGCAGGGTGTGGCGGTCGATGGGCTTTCTGGCGTCAAGCATGCGACGAAAGAAGACAAGAGAGCAGGAGAAATTGCTGAGAGAGGCGTAAGCTTGAATGAGAGAATTGAAAAGGAAAGTGCTTTGGCGGTTGTTAAAGCGGAAGAGGAGGGTGGCTTGGCGCATTTGGGTGCAGGAAGCATAGGCAGAAACAAGTTTTGAGCGAATGAAGTCATGGTGGTAAATGTCAAGAGTGATTGCTTGGGCGTGGATTCGAATAAGAGTTCTCAGGCATTTTTTGAAGGCGCAGGCCTCAAGAAGGGAGGCGTACAGAGGGATGGTGGCCAGTGGAGTGGGCATATGGATTGAGAGCTCTATCTATCCATATGCGTCCTCTGTTCTCTATGGGTTGACTTTCAGTAAGTGTGATTATTCTAAATTGCTTTTAATTGCAACAATCCGAAGTCAATATATCCTCTTCTTCCTTGGGAAGTTTTAATTTTTGTTCGCGAAGGTTCGGGATTGTGAGGAAGTGCAGCAAATGGATCATATACGTGATATAGTTCTATAATGTAAGAATTTTTCCTTTCCATGGACCAGGGTCAATTTGCACATGTCATGTGTAGATTTTCCTAATATTTTTGTAAACTAAATTTTTTTTTCCAATAAAGAAGCTAAAGTAATGACGTTCCCTTCGAGAACTGGGAAATTATAAGGATCACGTCAAACTCGAGAGATTCGGCCCTACTCTGGCTCGACTATACTGCCAGTTGCATTAGCGTGACCCATCATGTAAGCTGTTCTGGATTAATTATTAAAAAGGAAACCTTAATTAAGGATTACAAGTCATTTGTTTTGTCTTTGGTACAGATGAAGCTGTTTGAAAAGAAAGTGGTGATTTTACCACTGGCATTATCGTCATCGAAGGGGCACTCGTATATATTTGGTAGATGTTAGTTGCGGCAGCACCCGTACCCGTACATTCTATTGATTCCGTTCCAATCAGGATATCAAAAACAATCACATCTTGGACATATACCATGCAGTGCCAATTACAAATAATATAATTAATAAAATGCAGCCAAATTAATTAATAACTAGATATAAAATCCAAAATCCAAAACATGACACAGGAATGTGTCCCAAAAAAAAAAAACAACACAGGAATGACACACATATCACGCAACTTCTTCAACTATCGTCATACCAAAATACCGTACCAACAGAGTTACAAGTTACGATCCACTCCCCCTAGCTACCCATCTAACTATACAACTTTCATCTTCCCTGTATATTTCATGGAGTTGTTGGTTTCTTGGGAGTAGCACCATTATGGTGCAGAGGGTCTGGACCAGAGGGAGCCGTCCTTAATACTCCGCTGTTTGTGGCTATTGTTGGCCCTTGCACGCCTCTCTCGTAAACCAGTAGCACCTGCATGATCAAAATAATTGCATTAGCATGTACATATTCAATTGATCATGGAGAGAAACAATACAATGTCGTACAAGAACTGAAAAACTGATTACCTTTCTGCTTCGGATCTCCAAAGAAGAAGATGTTGGCTTTGAATAGAAGCAACCGTGCCCAGCGTGGCAACCTGCTGAAACAAACAACCAAGGAACCAACTTTAAGTCGAAACTACCAATCAGAGTAAATGGCGAGATAAAGGAATAGAGTCCGAGACCAGAAGATTCTTGTACCACCACCAGGAAAAGCAACACCAGCACCAACATGAGAACAAACTTGGTTTTGAAAGCCATGTCTTTCCAGTCTAGAAAACAGACTCTCAAATGAGACTAGTAGAGACTCAATCCAATTTATAGAGCAAGCTGAGGTCTGGAAGCTTTTTCTTTCTCTATCTTTTTTTTTTCAACTTGAAAAGTTGCCATGCAAATGATTGCTCAAGCAGCCATTTTTGGAGAAATTATTAGAGATTCTCTCCTGATCTCCTCCTCATTACATATATCGAGATCCTCTCAACCCATCCATGAAATTGGGCCCCACTCACCTGACGGCGCCGTCTTGACTGATGAGTGACCGTCATTAGGGGTTATACGGCGAGCAGAGTGTCCCAATGGCGTCATTGTTGATGCCTAATGTCTCTATCATAACTTCGCTCCTGCCACCCAGTTTCCGTTATCCTTATGACGTCAGCATGCACACCTGATATCTCAATGCCATTCTATTATTATTATTATTTCTCGAAAGATTTTGACAGAGAGCACAGCACAGTAGGAGATATATCATAATTTCAATCCAAATCGAATCCACTGATTGATGGGGTCTTTTGCACCTGTTAATTAGCTGTTATCCTTTTCCATTGCAATGGCTTCAAGTAGGTTGATGCGTCATCGCATCACTAAAGAAAATCATTAGTAGAAAGACAAAATGGATCTTACTAATTTGGTTCCTTGACACCATGTAGCAATCTAATTGACTCGTTTATCTCATCAGAATACTACAATCATCGGTTTTATCCCTAGGGAAAATTTCCTATAAATAGAATTACCAAAAAAAACCAAACTCATTCTCCTTATCTTGCAGAAGCTTGTTTGCATCACGTGATACGTTATCTTAGAAAACTTTTTAAGCAACATTTATCTATGGACACACATTCAGACTCCATTGATATATCGTCCTCAATACCAAACTTCTGCCTGCAATTTCACAACTATAGCTGTCTTTAGGGCTGATCATATGGTCTGGTCGGTTAGGTTTCGGATCGAAAGAATCGAAATTTCAAAAAATTTTAAATCAAACTAAGAATCGAAAATATATAATACTGAATCGAATGGACCGATTTAAAATCGATTGGTTCAGTTCTATACTTTTGAAATTATTGAGCTTTAGACTGATAAAATGATCGGTTCGGTTCGAAAGGAAAAAAACCTA
>CANXYI010867614.1:0-10834 GCA_948208565.1 Hura crepitans
AGACATCATGAATCTATTGCAACTCAGAGGGTAATGCTAACCTATATGTCAAAGGCCCAACTCTTTCAATGATCTCATATGGCCCGATAAATCTAGGACTCAGTTTATCCTTTTTACCAAATCTCAAAATTTTCTTCCAAAGAGAAACCTTTAAGAACACCATATCCCCTACTACATACTCAATGTCTTTCCTCTTTAGGTCAGCAAAAGATTTTTGTCTATCAACTGCTGCCTTCAACCTTTCTCTCACTACCTTGACCTTCTCTTTAGCATCTCTTATCAACTCAACACCAATAATCTTCCTTTGTCCCACCTCACTCTAACACAAGGGAGTTCTGCACTCTTTACCATAGAATGCCTCATATGGTGCCATTCTCAGACTTGATTGGTAGCTATTAATATAGGCAAATTCTGCCAAAGACAAATACTGATCCTAGCTACCCTTAAACTCAATGGCACAGCCTCATAACATGTCCTCTAATATCTGTATCACCCTCTCTGACTGTCCGTTAATCTAAGGATGAAATGATGTGCTGTAAGCTAACTTAGTGCCTAATGCCTCTTATAACTTCTTCTAAAATCTAAAAGTAAAATAGGGATCTTTATCAAAAATGATAGTCACTAGCACACCATACAGTCTGACTATCTCATCCACATATAGTCTGGCTAACTTTTTTAAAGGGTAATCCATTTTGATAGGAATAAAATGGGCTGTCTTAGTCAAATTGTCTACTATTATCCACACAATATCACACTTGCCCCTAGTCATCAGCAATCCTACCACAAAGTCCATAGTTACCCTTTCCCATTTCTATTCTGGTATTGCTATAGGATGTAGCAAACCAGAAGGAACTTGATGCTTAGCCTTCACTTATTGGCATGTTAGACATCTAGCAACAAATTCCACTACGTCTTTCTTTATACCATGCCACCAATATAGGGGTTTTAATCCTAAGTACATCTTTGTGCTCTTTGGATGCATGCAATAAAGAGCCTCATATGCTTCTCTGAGTATCTGTACTCTCAAGTCATCTGTACTTGGTACATATAACCTATTCTGATAGTACAAATACTTATCCTCTGACTACTCAAATCCTATGGCCTTCCCCTCTTTAACTTTACTAATCATTTGAATCATATGCTCATCTCTCATAGGATTCTCCTTGATATAATGTCTGAAATCTAGTCGCACTTGTAACTCTACCAATATAGCATTTCCTAGGGTATATTGTAACTTAATATTTATAGCCTTTAAGGTCACCATAAACTTTCTACTCAAAGCATTAGCCATAACATTGGCCTTCCCCGGATGATAATCAATGATGCAGTCATAATCTTTAATTAGTTCTAGCCACTTTCTCTATCTCAAATTTAGCTCTTTCTGTGTAAAGAGGTATTTCAAGCTTTTATGATCTGTATATATAGCATTTCTCACTATATAGATAATGTCACCAGATCTTGAAAGCTAATACAATAGTAGCTAGCTCTAGATCATATGTAGGGTAATTTCTCTCGTGTGGCTTTAACTGCCTAGAGGCATAAGCTACTACATTTCCATCTTACATCAAAACACAACCTAAGCTATTTAGTGAGGCATCACTATATATTACAAAATCTTTACCCTATTATGGATGAATCAGGATAGGAGCCTCTATCAACATCTATTTTAGGTTATCAAAACTAGCTTGACACTGATTATCCTATACAAACTTCACATTCTTTCTAATTATTCTGGTTAGAGGAGTAGCAATAATGGAGAATCTTTTAACAAACCTCCTATAGTAACCAGCTAATCCTAGGAAACTCCTCACCTCTGACATTCCTAGGTGGTTCCCACTCTAACACTACTTTTACCTTGCTAGGATCAACTTTGATTCCCTCAGCTGACACTATATGGCCTAAGAAGGTAACTTCTCTCAGTTAAAACTCACACTTACTGAGTTTAGCATACAACTATTTCTCTCTAAGAATCTATAATACCACCTGAAGATGTTGTTAAATCTCTTCCTAGCTTCTAGAATGCACCAGGATGTCATCTATGAACACCACTATGAACTGATCCAAATATGGCTGGAACACTCTATTCATGAGATCTATGAAAGCTGCTAGAGCATTGGTGAGCGTAAATGGCATCACCAAAAACTCAATGCCGATACCAAGTTCTGAAAGCAGTCTTAGGTATGTCAGCCTCCTTAATTCTTAGCTGATAGTATCCGAATCTCAAATCAATCTTAGAAAACATACTTACCCCTCTCAACTAGTCAGAAAGGTCATCTATTCTAGGTAAAAGGTACTTATTCTTCACTGTCATTCTGTTCAACTACCTATAATCAATGCACAACCTAAGTAACCCTTCTTTCTTCTTTACAATTAGTACAGGTGCTCCCCAAGGTGATACATTAGGTCATATAAACCCTTTATCTAGAAACTCTTGCAATTGAACCTTTAACTCCTTCAACTTAGTAGGTGCCATTCTATAAGGACCAATAGAGATTAGAGTTATACCAGGGTATACCTCAATCTCAAAGTCAAGCTCTCTTTGAGGTGGTAAACCTAGTAGTTCTTCAAGGAAAACATTAGAGAATTTGGATACAACAGAAATATGTTCAAGCTCAGAGTTAGAAACATCTGTGTTGATAACATGGGCCAAGTATGCTTCATAGCCTTTTCGGAGGAGTTTCTATGCCTTAATAGTAGAAAGAAGGTTATTTGACAGATATCTCTCAAAGTCTACTCTTACTATCTATCCCTCTATAGTCTAAAGGGACAATTTCTTATGTCTACAATCAATAATGGCCTAATATTCAATCAACTAGTCTATTCCCAATATCACATCAAACTCATTAAAGGGCAGTTTAATCAAATCAGCTGAAAAACTATGTATCTAAATCACTAAAGGACATTGTTTATATATTATGTTCATAATAACACTCTGTCCTGTAGGATTGCTAACCCTAATATCAACATCAACATGCTCAAGTTCTAATCCTCTATTCTATGCTTGTTCTGTGCATACATAGGAATATGTAGAACCAAGATCAATCAAAGCTAAAACTAAAACATCAAATAAGTAAAAAGTACCATTAATCACATCTAGTGCTACAGCCTCTTCCCTCACCCTCACAGCATATTCCCTTGCTGGAGCATGAGTTTCTAATCTAGTACCCTGACTGGCATTAGACGGCTTACCCCTATTATGCCTGTGGCCTTTATTCTATGGTGTAATATTAGAAGTCTGAGTTTGACTACCCCCTGTTGGCCTTTAAGGACAATCCTTTTTAAAGTGATCATGAGAACTGCACTAGAAACATTCCCCCCATCTGTCTACTTGACACTAGCCCCAGTGCCTTTTATGACAAATAGCACATATGGGAGGTCCACCTTTGTTGCCCCCTATACTAGAGACATTTGCCTGCCTAAAGAGGTAAAAGATGTCTCACATTCAATGCTTGTTTTAACCTCTGGGTCTGTGTCTATCTCGACCCTGGTATCCCATCTAATACCAAGGGCTAATCTAAGACTGTGCCTATGATTGAACTTCTGTCCTCTTTTTCCCATCTCCTGATACAGCACTAGACTGCCCCATAGTAAATTGCCTTTTCTTCGAGAACAAATCCCTCTTTTCCTGCACCATTATCTCCATGTCATATGCTACTAACACTAATATAGCAAAGTCTCTCTCTCACATAAGGGATATCTATAGCTTCACTCCACGTTCAGTCCTGTCGAAAACCTCTTACACTTTTCTTCCTCATTAGGAATAAATTCCTCAACATATTTCAGGAGTCTAGTGAAGTCCTTCTTATATTCTAACACTAAACTCCTTCCCTGCTTCAAGTTTAGGAATTCTTGTCTCCTTTTATCCTTATAGGAGTCAAGTATATATCTCTTCCTAAACTCATTCAAGAAAAGTTCCCTAGTTAGTTTTGCTGGTGTCTTCCTTCTCTTGGTAGCATTCCACCAATTATTAGGCTTTTCCTACAGGAGGTAGGTAGCACACTGTAGGTTCTTAGCCTCTATGTAGTTTAACTATTTTAGGACTCTGAGGGTTCTGTCTAGCCAATATTCAATTCTAACAGCATCATCTTCTCTCTTCCCCAAGAAATCAATAGCTCCCAGCTTCCTCAACCTCTCTAAAGGGCTTTTGTATGGAAAGACATGTTCTGAAGGTGGTACTATTACTGGAAGAGGTGGAGGTGGAATAGCAGTAGTAGTGGAAATGTGTCAGAGTAAGTTTACTATCTACTGTAGTAGGGCTAGTGATGCTTCAGCCTACTATGGACTAGGTCCTAGTAGCGTAGATGCATTACCTGCCCTTTGAATTATAGTTGGTGCAAAACTAGCCACCTCTCCAGGCCCTCCTTCAGGTATCTATTCAACCATATGCTTACTATAAAAGAATAACTTATTAGCCTCAGACAACATAATAGTTCAGAGGAATTAGAAACTTAACATTATTATCCATGTACTCTACTAAGGAACATTTAAACCTAGGCTTTGATGCCACCAAATGTGACATCCTTTATTAGATCCCCTAGGAGATCCCATAGGTGATGCACTACTTCTAGCTAGTACATGCACCCTATCTCAAAAAAACCTACCTTAATTAGATCATTTGTCTCACTTATATTTCCAAATAACTTTACTTGTGGTTTATAGCTTGTCATGGTCTAGTTATACTAAAATGCCAACTTAGGTGATTGCGAGTCATTCTAAAAAACTTAGAAATTTTGGTAGCATAACGGCTGTCGAGGTTTTATCCCAAAATTTTTATCAAACTTGTTTAACACGTCTATAATCAATTCACTGCACCTGGACCTATCTAGTCCCCTATTCTCATCATAACATCAGCCTAAGCACACAAAATACTTAGGCCTCATACCACAGATAAATCAAGCATACATATATATATATATATATAGCCTCAGGCTCACATCAATCATCACAGGTTATATATATCTATACATTCACCACAAACACATGTATATATACTTTATTTACATCAATAGGTTATAAGTACTTAACTTGCATTATATGTCCACAAATTACATATAAGTGTTGTCTAACTCCGACTTAAGTACATGGATGATAAATTGTACAATAATCACATTAAAAACCTTCTGTTGTGTCCTCTGAACTATTATTATTGCATTTTACGAGGTAGGTTCCTGCTGTTGTGTACGTACACACCAAAATAGGTATGTTGAGTATACGAGATACTCAATGGTGAACTTAAGCAGTTTAATCATGATATAATGTTATTAACTTACCTGTGTAGTTAAAAGTATAAATTACTTAATTAAATGACCTAATTATTCACTAAGGTGCCAAATTACTAAAATGCCCCTAAAATATTTTAGTGTCTGAAATTGGCATTTTTAACTTCAATGAATCATTTTTAAACTAATATTACCATTTTAATGAGCATGCCTTTCAAAAATTACATCATTCACTTGTATGTGGAAATTTTACCAAATTGCCCTTTTTACTATACTTTTACTACTTTCTGAGAAAATGCTTCAATTAATCTCACACTTCATTCTTAATGCTTATTTTGCTTATCAATTAATTTATTTCACTAGCCCGACTAGAAAGACAATCACTTTAAGACACTAGATCTAAGGGGAAATAACTAGTGTAGTGGTCCCCATTCTGGACCTATGCTGCTGCATCGGCCTATGTGCCATAATGGAGATCGGCCGTAGCCTCCCTAAACACAATAAAAATACTGTGCAACATAATGGAGATCACCCCATGGGCCTCTCCAGCCATAAATAATTATGCATAACTGGGTGACATAATGGAGATCAATCAGTAAACCTCTCCAGCCACTAACAAATAATCTTAATGACTGGGTGGCATAATGGAGATCAGTCCATAGACCTCTCCAGCCACCAAATAAACTAGCAACTAAAAAACCCTAAGTTGACCGATCAACCCATCTAGTAGGTGTCTAGCCAATGGGCCAAGTAGCTTAATTTAACTTGATTTATTAGCCAAAAACATTCTTATAATATTTAGGTTTCAAAAACAGACAGTTAGAATTTTTATCTCTCACTTTAAATTTTGCTCAGACTAGTATAACCACTTTTTGGCTCTACCAGGTAAAATTTCAAAACAATTTTTAGGTCTATTGCTACCAAAATTAAAAATATCATATATCATGAATTTTCATGGCATTTTTACTTAAAAAAACAATATTTCCTGTCCAATGACATTTTGATTCAGGTAGAGGTCAAATGGACAGTTATAGGTCATTTTAACCATCTTTTAAAACAATTTTATAGGACTATTTTAAGTCTAAATCTGACTTAGTTTTTAAGGTTATTATCAAGCTTTTTCCTAGACACAAGGCCAACTATACTAGGCCAAGTCCATGGCCAAAATATGGGCATCCAAGCCCCTAAAACTAGGCTAATTCCATGGCCAATCATAGGATTTAACACTAGCCTCTCAAAGCCACACTTAAAGTTTACTTTTATATCACTACCTCAAGCTTTACTTGTTAGTTTAACTCAAAACTTCCTTACCCCTTTCAAGACATAATTTCATGTGTAGGTTATTATAGTACTATATTTTATACTTAGCTAATTCCCCAACCACATTCAGGACAACAAACAAATAAGAATAATGTACTTAATACCATTAACAACTTAAAACCACTAGTCAGTATGACACAACAATTGTCTTAGGTACTTAAAAGAAATGAACCAAATTTCCATTCTCTACACATAATCACTTATTTATCCATGCCATAAACCTAATTATACATATACACACCTCAAGTTAATCCAATTTAACTAAGGCACATACAACATTTAATCAAACTTACTCAAGATAGCTCACGAGTACACACAGGGATACAGATTCTATAAAGATTTTTTTGCCCAATTTCACTTAATTCAACACCTAACATGCCAAGCACCATCTAAGTTCATCATAGGTAGTAAGGTTCTCAATCAAATAACCAAGGATAGCCAAAAATCTAGAAAGCAAATGAAAGCAACTGCACAACTACTTATAACCACAATCTGGATTCCACCAAAAACTCAAGAAAACCATCATTTTCAAAGAAGAAGTCAACCTTAAATGTGATTTTCCAGCCATCCTAAGGAAAGGTTTCCTAGTCTAGGCACCTAAAATCATGAAAAAAAAAAGCTGAAAGTCCAAATACCTTAGAAGAAAAGCTTAAAACTCCTCAAGTGCCCAAACTAGATAGCTTGCCACAGTACTTCTCCCTTTCCTTCGTGAGCTCCAAATTGGCCTCCAATGGCCACTAATGCCTCAAAAACAACAACATACAATCTTAGGTACCTCCTAGCATAAATTAACAGCCAAAAAGAAGGAGGGAAAGGGAGGAATTGCTCAAAAACTCACCTCACTCCCTATTCTGGATAGTTTTGAATCTATCTCCTTCTTTGAATTTTATCTCACAATTAGCTACTGCTTTTGGCTTGGTTCTTATTCCTTGTGGTGCC
This sequence comes from Hura crepitans, assembly GCA_948208565.1. Classification (NCBI taxonomy): domain Eukaryota; kingdom Viridiplantae; phylum Streptophyta; class Magnoliopsida; order Malpighiales; family Euphorbiaceae; genus Hura; species Hura crepitans. The sequence goes on from CANXYI010867614.1 coordinate 7,479, forward strand.
TAACACATTGAAAAATTTTTAAGGATAGGAATTAGCTGAAATAGTGGTCGAAGGAGGAAGTTATGGTATTTTTGGCTCAAGTGTGGCATTGATAATAAAGGGGACATGGGGAGGAAAGCCTTTTTGCTCAACCAAGTGGAAATCCACTTGTCTATGGCCAATTGCCACTTGGTAGCCTGCACGCCCATTTGTCATGAAGTGGGGCCCACCTTGACATGTCAAAGGTGGTCCCGAAAATTCCTGAACCATCCTAATTTTTTGGAAAACTTCAAAAATTCATAAAAATTCACTCAAACCTCAGAAAAATATACCATTTATTTTAAAATTCCCATTTTAATCTCCTTTAGCTACTCATAAATTTTTATGGCTAGATTGCATTGATAGGATAGTTTTCAGACTGCATCGATTTGCATGCCAACCTCAAAAATTGAGAATTTGCAAATGGCCTCGGATTTCAAAAATTCTTTCACCGATAGACTCAATGGAATTTTTAAGCTTCAGGATCTGATATTTTCAGGTCTATCTGTGCATATCTCGAGTCAGTCTCGGCCTGAAATTTTTTTATTGCATAGATGTATTCCTTACTACTTAATTTGAATTATTGGTTCTGTTAAATTTTTTATTTTGCCTTTTTCATCAATTGAAAGCCCCTCATTGTTTCATGACTAGTGCCACTGCTTTGGTCCTATGCAAGTGACCTAGCAATCCCAGTGCACTTCTTGAGCCCTGTGGCACTGTTCATGAAGCTTCAGATCACGAGCATTATAGATAGCCCTTGAACTTCTTGCCTAATTATGGAGCTTTATTAGATGCTCCCTATCCCAAAGATCTTTTCTTCTGATAAAACTCTTTCTTCTCCTTCTATACCCCTATTATAGAATAGCATATTGAAAATAGCTTAGAGCAATCTCTAATCTTTATAGGCACCACCTAAGACTTGATGTCTATATTCAAGCCCTTCTTAAATCGCTTGCACTTATCAACTTCAGGGGTTATGGTCTTCTTGGCATATCTACTAAGCATGATGAACTTCATCTCATACTGCTCGATAAACTTCTGTTCTTGCTTGAGATTCATAAACTATTATCTTTTGTCATCTAGATAGTCCTTTGGGATGTACTTCTTATGGAATCCTGATATAAAGAAGTCCCATGTGATATCCTCCTCAATCTTATAGTCAGTCAAATCTTCCCACCAATAGCTCTTCCTATAAGAGTGATATGGCACATATCACTTTCTCCTCTAGGGTGCACCTCATCTAATTCATGATCTTTTCTATACAATCCAGCCAATACTCTACCCTCCTAGGATCCATCTTGCCTTCTCCCTTAAAATCTTTAGCTCCTTTTTTCTTAACTCTTTCTAGGTCAGTCTTCTAAAGAGCTAATGGAACCTCTAGCTATTGTGCTAGTGATAGAGTAGCAACTGTAGCCTATCTCAATTGGTGTAACATCTCTTACAAAAGTAGAGCTTATCCTACTAACGGTGCATACCCCATAGCACTACTTGAAGCAGATACAACTCTTGTGGCCTCTAGTGCTACAATTGTTAGAGTATGACTCTCAACTTCCTCCTTATTGTGATTTGCCAAAGCACCCATCTCATCTGTAGGTAAGAGAATAAGTCATAAGCCCCAATATCATAAATTATGTGATACACACTTTAAACTCTAAAGCACTCATATATCAACTAGGAATGCCTAAATTAGAGCTCTGATACCACTAAATGTGACATCTCTTACCTGGTTCAGTCACCAGCCAATCATTGAACCCGACTAAAGAGTGCACACACAAACATATTATTCGAACTCAATAATGCCTATCCATAACTATTATGTTAGAAAACACATTTTTAGCACATGAAATACTCATAAAAATATGGGTTACCAATAATTTTATTTTTTCAAAACATAGTCATGATTCACTTTCGGGAAATTTTGTGTCAAAAATTTGACAACATAACAGTTGTACTAGGACACTTTCCTAAAAATGAATAGTAACTTACAAATCAAAAAGCACTGCTATAATCATTTTCCAAACTTTTGTGATCCTCTTATCACTCTAATAACACACATCAACACAATCAATCAATCTCAACCTTAAGAAGAGATATCATACACATAACAAATTAAAATTAGCTTTAAAATGCTTTATAGACCATAAAGTTCAAAAAGAATACATCAAATACTATTTAGGCCCATTTTCCCTTTATATACATCACATGAGTGCTTAACCTATATAACACATAATTTTAGATACAAAAACCAAAAATAATATCAAAAGAAGTAGTCTTCTCTCGATACATTTGAAGTTTTGAGGTTTGTGCTCAACCTGTCTCTTTACCTACGCATCACAAAAAAAATTATGCACTAAGCAATAACTTAGTGGTGTAATCGAATTAATTTGTGCATATGTTCTTTTATACCAACATACAAGATGTAAAGAAACATAAATAGTTACAATATCACATTATATGCCACATTAGCCATAACATGAAATATTACATTTACATAGCATAACATGTTTAATACTCATCACATTTTATACATTATGTGTAAGATCATGCCATATCAATATCATTATTTATTAAGTAATTAAATTACATTAAACCTATTTAAATATGCCTATTTTAGAGCAAAATAATTATCCTATGGATAACAAGATCATGGTGTGCAGTTGCCCTCATTAGGCACCTTACGACTGCTACACTAATATAAGTATGCAATGGCCCTCCTAGACCTTAGCGGTAGCTGTACCTATATGGATCTAAAGATCAAAAATATAAAACATATCAAGACACTGGGGTGCCCTAGCAGCTACTATAAAACTCCTTAGTTGATCGGTCAAACTATCCATACTAGATTATTTCTCATATGCGCTATTCATAGTTATTTCATAGTTGCACCATCTTAATTTCAGCTTAACATAGCTTTTAATTACTTTGGTTTAGTCAACAAATGACTAAACTAGGAAAAATGTATAAAAATTCTCACTTATAGTGATCAAGCATTTTACCTCATGCAATTAACCATATCTCATTGCCAAATATCAATATATATGCATCATGCATCAATAAAATTATGTTTATCATTTTATATGCATTATGTGTCTCTTTATATCATAGAATTACCATATTCATTCATTTTATCACATATGCTCATTCAAGATGCATTATGCTCAATTTTTATCATAAAATGCATCACGATATTACATGGTAGTGTAATACCTCAAATAGGCATATAATACATTCCAATCGTATTATTGCTTATATAGGACCATTCAGCCATAATATACATACTCAATATGTATCATAACCATATTACATTTTGCCACATACATAATTCACACATAGTGAAT
>CANXYI010867619.1:0-13220 GCA_948208565.1 Hura crepitans
GTGGAAGGCTTTATTTAAGAGAAAAAAGGTCTTGGTTATTTTACATAATGTTGCTCGCCATTTGGTAACATGTAACATAAAGATAATTAGTGCAAAGATGCCTAATGTAATTAAACTTGGTTTTGTTAATTTCAATATTTAAACATTTTGGACCTTATTATACTAAGTTCACATTATCAACCAGCCACTAGGGTTTTCATGGTTGAATATTTTCTCTCTATTCCTCTAACTTTTGCCTGGGGCATTTTTTAAGGGATTTCATCTTAGCGAGGATCCTTTTTTTTCTTTGTTTTTTGAAATCTTCTCTGTTGATTAGCAAGATTACTAAACTTCTGATTCTATTACACTTTCCTTGGAAAAGGAGGTCTTAACTGAATGTGTGCTTGAGTAGTTCCTAATTTAAATTCTCTATTTCTATGGGATAGTGCCAGCTTTATCATTAGATCATTTAATGTTTTGCTTTTGGATTGTTTTATTCTAGTATGAAGTATAACAAATAGGGATTATCAATCTTGTAACATTATCAAGATGTTATTTAAAGATCTGGGCTTTTTTTTAAAAAAAAGGCCATTTCTAATGGTTTATTGATTGCCCTTCTGATTATTAGTGTTTAGAGCATAAGGATAATGATGTTGAAGACTCTTTTTTGTGTAGGTAAGATTGACATAGAGCTCAAGTGGTTGGTGAGGCTCAATGATTATTTTAAGATGACCTAATGACTAGGGGCATAAGAATCTTTAAGGATCTAACTCGCATTACCACCCCAGATTGCTCTTAAAGATGGTTCTAATCATTTTTATTGAGAATTTAGTCTAGAAGATGAAAGACTATCCTTCCATCGTCTTTTGTACATGACTATAGGGTTAATTGTAAAGCTAGCCCAAGATTTTATTAGCTAGAAGAGTTTAATGGGAGATCTACCCGGAGTTTCTAATTGAAGTGTTTAGTGCTTTAACATATTTTTTTCTTTTAGACCTTTCAATGGCTATCAAAATAATGGATTTATAAGGATAATAATAATGGAAGGGTTTTTATGTTTATGCAAAAGGAGAAAGTGAAAGAAGGGTCAGGCTCTTTGGGTCCTTTTATGCTACGACTCAAGTAAGATGGTTGATTGGGTTGAGATTCTAACCCTATAGGCAGTGCTTATTTATAAGTCTCTTCTTTTAGTCTTCTAGTTTAATCTTGCCTTAACTTCTAAAAGGTTTCCTTGATTTAGTAAATAAGTGTGGGATAAATTTCTCTTTTTTTATTATTTTTTTTATCTCTCCTTACTTGTCAAGAACTATAGAAGATGAAGTCTAAGATGCTAATATATTCCAAGATTAAATAAACTAGTCATAATTAAATTAGCATTACATATGCAATGATTATCAATATGCTTGTTATTACATGGCATATCATATAGGTGAGAAATAAAATGGGAGCATTTCATTAAAAGGGTAAAAGGAAAAGTTTTAAGTTCAAAGTCTCTTTATAATTACAAAATATTGATATGAACATAAAAAGAAGAGGACAAAATACAAGCTTAAAGCTTTCTTGGAATCCAACTATTAGTGGTGTTCAATCTTTTTTAGTGAGTTCCTAGATGGTGATGTCCAACATTTAACTGTGTGATGGCCTATGTGTTAGTGATATTCATAAAAGAGATCAAAGCGATGTCTAGGCTTCTTTCAGCTCTTAGTTGGTTAAAAAGGGAGTGGTTGTTGCTTTCCTTCTAATACAAACTTCTTGAAATGCCATGATAAAGGCTTAACCAAGTTATAGTGACTTTCAAATCCAACTACTGAGGTATTGGTAAAACTAGGTCTATTACTAGTAAGGCAATGCTTCTTCTTATTCAAGTGCTCCTTAATTTATTTCATGGTCTTAAGGTAATAAGCATCATGTACTGCATCAGTTATGGCTTGATGGATGCATTGTAGCACCTCATGCTTAAAAGTTACAAGAGCCTTAAAGAATTCTCTGCGTGTGATAGGAGCATCTTGTGTGATCTAATCTCTTACTCTAACTTTGAGGAAATTTCTAGCTAAAGTGGCTGAAGTAATTGTTAGCATTCTTTGTTTGAAGTGATCCAAAGTATTAGCTAATTCCTTTCAAGATACAGAGGCATCTTGGTTATTTTCCATGATTTAGGGTAGGAATCAGAAGATCTTTTAAGGCTAAGTTGAGAGAATGCCAACTGATGGGTCACAAAAGGACATTTGCTAGTGCTAGCCAATAGTTATCTTTAATGGTTATCAATCACAAGGGGTTAGTGGATGATGCATGGCAATTATTATGTTTACATGATGTATGTATACATGTATGCATGAGCTACAACATAGACAAACACATACAAGTTGCCTTCCAACCTTATTTCCCCCACACATATGGTCCAGCCATAACTATTTTAAGTGGGCTATATTTAAGTGTTAATAGTGAATGTAAGAACACGAATGGTGCATAGTTTAAACTGGTAACATAACAATCCTTATTTTAAGCATACAATAAGTTTTGATAGCTATTGTTGGATGACTTTTGACCATTTTAGGACAAAAATTTGTTTAATTCATCCTAGTTACAAAAGGCTTAATGAATTAAACATTGTCCTTTGAGAAAGAATGAACTTCATTTCACAATAGTAGTCCACATCACATGTAATGCAATTTATTATGGTATCCTAAGGGAAACATATCTAGGCCAATCAAATGGTGGTATAGTCCATTTTCAAAGTTATTGTCCTCCAAATAAAGGCCCTTCCCAATGGGTTTTCCCAATTAAGGGTAATAGTGACCTATTGGTTCACCATTTCATATACAATTAGGTAAGAGGCTTGGAGCGATTGTTATCATCCCTAACAATCCATCGAATTGAATGAAAATGGTTTCATGCTTCGAAAAGTCATTGGAGAGGGGGGGGAGGGGGAAGGGATGCCTAACTTATTCTAAAGCTCTAGCATGTTGTGTAACTTTGAAAAATTATATACCTTAGAACTAGAGGTTCTACCAATATTAATTGTAAGGCACTTTTGAAGTAAATCCTCATGGGAGATAGTCCCCAGTGGACTCACCACTATGGGTTTAGGTTCAACATTTTGCTATAATGTCCCTCCACAAGGCAGTTTACCAAGCGATGAGTGTGAGTCACTACCCGCGTGGTCAATTAGGGAAGTAAACCAAAGAGATTCTTGTGTTCAGGAATTCCTCTTATTTATGCCCACTATTAATATTAGTCTTTTATCTCAATAGTTCTAATTTTTATCAATTCCCTCAAGTATGTGATTATTACTATAAAAAACACATTTAAGCATAAAGAACAATTAAAATAATTAAAAAAGTAATGATATCATACATTTAAATTAAATAAAATCATACACATATGACATACATAGAATCAAACCAATGTCTTATTTTGAGGGCATTGGTCCTAAAATCATTTTTATTCGATAGAGGGAACACTGGTTCCTAAAATGACTTCACTAAAATGTTTATTCTCTCTTTATTTAAAATTAATTTCATTAAGGATTATGGAACTTTGGTTCCAAAACCATTATTATAAAATAAAACCCTTTCCACTTTAAACAAAATCATTTTGGTTATTGGAACATTAAATTAAAATGTTTTTTTTATTAATTGAAACCCTTTTTCTATTTAAAACCCTCATTAAAACTCTTTGTATAAACTTTGGGGAAAAGGACTTTAATCCTCAAAATTTTCAAATTAAAACACTTATTATTACTTAAAACATCATTTTATTCAATTATAATGATCTTGGGTAATTAGGTACTTTGGTCCTAAAACACATTATTTTTATGTAATTAAGCTTATTTTCTATAAAACATTCATTATTGTGACTTTGGTTATTTAATCAAATCAAAATCATTTTTAATCTACCTATTACAACATGCATGGAATCATATAAGGAAATACTTAAAATGATTGCAACTAAAAATCCTACTATAGGAGAACTACAAAGGGGTGAAAACATTTATTTATAGAGCCAATATAAATACACAAGAAAAGGAGATAAATTTGCTAGAACTGCTAAACATCTGTATGAACTTTAGAGGTATGCATAAGTAGGGTCCGTATTGACCTAAAGCATCTTTAGAATCACTTAAAGGAAATAGGCAAGTAATATACCCACATAGAATATAAGTCTATATAGACACAAATAGATTGGCTGTAGGCAAAAAAATAAGTCCACACGAATATAAACTCCTTTATGGAAAAGTCCACATGGCATTATATGGGCACCCAGAAAGATGAAAAAGAAGCAGTTAAAACCATATTCTACAAACAATAAAAGCAAAACACAATAAGAGAGATGTATGTATGGCAATAAATAGAAATCACAAAAATCAAAAATAAATAAAGCTATATGCAAAAAGAAATAAAGAAGAGTTATTGAAATGGTCTCCCCACTCTAAGGGTGTAGACCTATCAAAATAGATCTTTTAAATCCCCTCTTCATAAAAGATCCTAAACCCAACATTAGAAATGCAAAATAAAGGGACAAACCTAAATGTTGCTCCTGATGAAGGCTCATATGAATCTAATATATGAGGAACATAGTCCACATGAACTCTTATCATCATGAAAATATGTTCACACAAACTTATTGTTAGGTGTGCAATAAAAAAACTTTTATTAAAAATAAAAATAATAGAGGTCTCTTTACTCCAATTGAGTAGACCCATTAAAATTAGTCTTTTAACACTCAATTTTCATTAGGGGTCCTTGACCTCAAAAAAGGATAAAAGAAAACTTAAGAAAAAGGAGGAAAATATAAAGAACAAGAACTAAAAAAATAGTAAAAATACAGAGAAAGGATAAGGAGGAGAGCCTATTATAAAGGTTTCCTTAGGTATTTACCACAAATAGAGGATTCTTTTAAGGATATGAGGTTAGGCTCTTTAAAGACCAAACAAAATAGACTTTTTTTCAAGGTTTCTAGCTTTAGCTATAGAGGTTTAGGGTTTTTTTTCTAGGTTTTTCTAGTGTGGAAAGGCAAGAGATGACAGGAGAGGTTGTTACCAAGTCTCTCTCTCTTCCTCTTTTTAAAAATCCTCTAAACAATCTTTTTCTCTCTTTAGATTAAGCTTTTATACCTTTCTTGCCAAATAAGGTTCGTGGTCCCCTAAGAGAATATTCCCCTAATTGTCTTGTGTGTGGTCCTAAGGTACCCTAGGTATGACTAGGTCTGCACAGACTTTTGTGTTGTAGTCTTCATGAATTTATATGTTGTAGTCTACATAAACTAGTAGATAAGTTTAAACAGACTTGGTTCTTAAGGACTAAAAGCTGTATGAATGTAGACAACCTTTATTTCCATTAGATTCTTATGGATTTGCTCTCCTTGTGAACTTAGTTTGCATAGACATCATAGGATGTCCACTGGGTGTCTTCTTCAAGCTATTTTATAGGTGATTTAGGTTATATCTTTGCGGTACTTTTCTTGGCTTTATGGGCCTCCCCTTACATCTTTTGAGAAATATTTGGTGTTGTGGGTTTCCTTATATGAAACCCTCTGAACTAGGAAGCATCTCAGACTCCTTTATCTATAAAACATATGTACCAATGGAATGTTCTCCTTGGATATCTCCTACTACATTGCCACATAAGGTGGTACTATTAGCTATCATCTAATACTTATGCATCAAAGAGCCAACATGATTAGTATACACTTAGTGGTGAATTTAATGAAATATGCATTGCATAACACACACACACATCATGTAAGCATGCAAGATTATTTATTTATAGGTATATGCCATTATCATATTGCTATTCTTCTATGAGTACTTAGAGTATTAAGTTATGTGTACATATCACTATCATATTTTCATTCTCTTATAGATGCTATGATTATTAAGTTATGTTATACCCTTTCCCTTAAATCCTCATAACTCATATAAGAAATATGAACGAATTACTGTGAGCATAACAATATGTGGCATATATTGGACATAAAAGTAAAAACATGTTCAAACTATCATATAAACTAAACTTCATTAAAAAAGGAATACATAAATAAATAAATGCTTTATGGCTTTGAAATAAGGATATATGAGTTGTGAAGATTTAAGGGAAAGGGTATAACATAACCTAATAATCTAAGCATCTATAAGAGAATGAAAATATAATGGTGATGTATACACATAACTTAATACTCTAAGTACTCATAAAAGAATAGTAATACAATAATAGTGTATACCTATAAATAAATAATTTTGCATGTTTGCATGATGTGTTTATGTTATACAATGGATATTTCATTAAATTCACCACTGATTGTATACTTGAGATGTTGGCTCTTAAATGTATAGGTATTAGATGATAGCTAGCAGTACAATCTTATGCAACAGTATGGCAAGGGACTTCCAAGAGAACATTCCATTGATACATATGTATATAAGAGTTAGATTTATGGCAATCATGTATGAAAGGGGTTGTGATCTTAGGGGTAGATCGATATGGTCTGATATATTAACTTATTTTAACTAAACTATTGTATGGTAAACTAGATTCTAAGCTACATAAACATACATGTTTATCTATTATTATTGAGTTAATGCTTGATTGATATGTGTATTTCACTAATTGAGATATCGATATGATAATGATACCATACAAGAATGACTAGAGAGTTAAATAGACCCAATGACCACAGTGATAGTTTTAGAAGTGTTTTCTTGCAAGTTCAAAATTTTTTAATTTTCACCCAGATAGCCGATTTGCTCCTAAAATTTCATTAATTCATAATATATAAACAAGAACATTATTTCTTTTAAGGTTAAATGAAAATTGGGTGGAGTAGGACTAAGATGGGTGACCTGTAGGAAGTGGCATTTCTTATTCATTTCAACAACGAATTAGCTAGGAGGTGTTACATTCAGTTGTATTAGAGCAGGTTTAAGTAATTTTAGGTGAACAAATACATATGTGCCATAAGATGAGAGAGGTATATTAATGTTAGCTACACTGCTACAGGTCGGTACGTGTTCTTATGTTTGAAATTGAATAAGCAAGTGCACTCCTTCTTACATAAGGGTAGTGATAGATGCACTGCTATAATAAATGTTTAGAAACCTCTTCCTATTATATAAATATTGTTTTGGTAGCCCTAGGAAGGGCAGGAGGTATACCTCGAAAGCATAGGAAGGATAAAGGCAATTGATTTCCTAAGGGGAAATAAGTGATGAATCCCCTAAAATTGTGAGATGTACCTAAATGCTTAAAGGAAAAGTTTAAGGTTAAATTATCATGATAGATTATAGTGTTGTAAACTATTAAACCATTATTCTTATGTGAGATTAAATGTGTATAAAGTTTGTTCACTAGTTGAGAAAAAGTAATGAATTTGGTATAGAGAGGATGATGACTAAACTATGAACATAGCTAGCTTTCCAAGAAGTTAAACTTAGATTGGTATAACCCGTTTGTTCCTTATAGGCTACTAAATGAAAGAGGGAAGGCTTAGCAAGTGGTAAGAGTGTTAAACAAGTGAAAAGAACCTACTTTTAGTCTTAAGCTATATGATTAACCTCTCATAGTATGAGATCTAAGTAAACAAAACTTATTAGTATAGTAACTAATAAATGAAAGGTAACTAGATGATCACCAAAGAGAACAACTGAAACCTAGTATTTGATGAGGTATATGTATAGGAAGAGTAGGAATAGAATAGAGAATTATGTCTATAGTAAGAAGATATGATAGTGATAATAGGGGTGTTCTAAGAGAATATTAGTGATAAATGATTATGATATAATTGGACAATAGGTGTGACGAATTTAGGGCTAACTCTAGGAAGGGTATAAAAGAATAAGGAATAAATAGATAAGGCAAAGAACATATGAGACAACACTTGAGATTATAAGTTGAGTGAAAAGATGTATAGGATGTTCAGGTGGAAAATGAGTAGGTAATGAGTAAAGTAAGTCTAAAGAAAGAGTTATAAAGGTTAGAGGAGTTAAAATACATAAGATATCTACTAATGTCCTTGAGGATGAGGCTTATTCTCTCTCTTGATAATGCACATGACATTAGGGCTGGCTTATGCATTAGTTATCATTATTTACATATTGGCATCTTACATATTTGTATTACTGCATTTACATTGTATCTATCAATACACATGCATAGCCACGGCTTAAGCATGACATATATTTTGCCTTGATATGAAAGGACTTGGTAGAATTATATAATGCTGATAAGTAATGAGAGGATATTTAAGGAGATGAGATGAGGGATTAGGTGAGTTGAGATGAATAAAGTCAAAGAAAAAGGATTGTATCTAGATGGGACTAGTTTTAGAGTGAAATAAGAAAATTACTATAGGTGTAAAGTTATTTGAGGAATGAATTATAAGTACTAAACAAAGAGAATTGAGGAAACATAGTTGGGAAGAATAGGCCATGCGAAACCATCAGTTAGAACAAATTGTAAGCTATATATATATGAGGAGATATGGTAAGTGTCAAGGGAATTTGGATGCTTAGGTGTTACAAACCCCTAATTAACCTTTAAGAGGGGAAAAATGTTGAACGAGTTATGATAAGTTAGAGAGCTTTAAAGGTATTATAGATGTCCAGAGCTTTTGAACACCAATAAACTATTAAAGGAGAATGGTTGGGAATTATTGCTCTAATAGAGTAGTATTATACAAGGATATGAAATTGTATAAGGTGTTTGAGGTTATAGAAGTTTTGATGGATTTAGAAAGGTAAATTGAGACATTTGTCTCAATATAGCTTAAGCTAAAAGGAGGAATTGGTTGCATTCCAAAGTACATTTCATCATAAAGTTGAAATAATATTGATGTCAGGTGAAGAGGTGAGGACGGGTACCTCAAAGCCATTAAACTGATACTAAGACTTATAAATTGGGTAACTATAGTAGTGTCATTACCCTTAAGGCATGAAGACACTAATGACATCATTAAAAGAGTGGTGTTCATATGATTGTAAGAATCATAAATGCATTTTTATATAAAGAGTTGAGTGTGAAACTACCATGATAAATACTAGATTCCAATATATAAACAATGAGGTGGTATTGGTACAATCATAAAGAAAAAATTGAGTTATTACTATAAGCATGGTAACCTAATTATAGGAGAATTACCTCACATGTAAAGTGAGTTAAATCAAATAGGGGAGTTAAGAAGTCTAAACCTAAGATCTATATATATAAGTATTACGCTGGTGTATATATATATATATATATATATATATATATATATATATATATATATATAGGGGAAAAAAGATCTTAATAGCCAATGGATGAAAGATGAGAATGCAGTCCTTTTTTAAAATGTTGTATCAAGTTATTGCCTTAGAATAGAAATGAAGGAAGACATGCTGAGAGCTTTATAGTGAAACTTTTATTGTTTTAGAACAAGCGTGATATCATTGAAGCTATTATATGTAAATGGATGGTACCAAAAACCTAATGATAAGTTTTTAGGCAATAATCATTAGTAAGTCCATTTAAGTATAATACCTTATGAACTTTAATGTTACAAGAGGTGTAAGACAATACTTAGTTAGGGAAGAGATCAAATGGTTACAGAATGAATAGAGATGTATATGGAATGGTAAAAATCATACTATAATAGAAGTGAGAGAGGTACTAATTTACTAAGTGATGTTTTAAATGGAAAGAGAGAATGAGATAAGTTAAACCTTATTGATCAATAGGGGATCATAGAATTGATGAGGTTAAGGATGAATATTTGGCACCGTTATTAAAAGTATAGTAAACATATAACATATGTTAAACACTCATATTAGACAGAGATCGAGTCAAATCCTCTCCTGTGATGTTAATATAAAGTTTCTAAATAGAGTTGAGATTATCTTACAATAAAGGATTCATATAGATCCTTGTGAGGGAAATTAAGCTATTAAGGAACGAAATAATAGTGTAACTAATAGCACTATAAAAGTAACATGAAAGATTTACTTAAAGAATTAAATAGTAGAAGAAAACTCCATGACATCATTAATGACAGGGAGGACATTTCAAGGATAAAATTTCTCAAGGGGTGAAGAATTGTAATGCCCATGAACCCTAGTTCCATGAATAGTGTAACCCAAAGGGCAAATAGTGCTCCACGAGAAATTGGGTTGTATTGAGGTAGTTGAAAGGGCAGTATAGATCATGAATCTTTGACAAAAAAAATAATGATGAGAATGAAATATTTTGCACTTTTCACTAAACCAATAAATTATTTCTCATCAAGAACTAGTGAATAGTGATGTAAGTTGCACTCGGCCTAAAAAATGGTTGAGATGTGTTTAGACTAATTCAAAAATAGCATGAACCGAAGGTTAAAATTTCAATGAGTCAGATGGTGGTGAAATCAAAATTTTTTGAGGTCATATGATATTTTATTTGAAATTTTTAATTACGCGAGTGAATAATTCACATACTTTTCACTGTAATTTGGGCCTAAGATTTTAGGGACCCCTTAATTAAGAGTTTGGAGAATTTTTGGCACTAAAAGAAATAATTTTAGGTGTCTTGAACATTTAATTTGCATTTTTGAAGATTAAAACATAAATAAGATTAATTTTGGCTATCAGATTGCCATGTGGCATGATCTTAGTCATCTATCACCACAATATAAAAGGTGTATAGTGTGTGTGGGTCTATGAGAGCAAAATCACTTTATCTTCTCCCTTTTTCTCCCTATGGCTAATGCCACCATCCTATGGAAGTCCTTTTCTTTTTTTTCTTCATTTTATCCCTAAATCCAAGTGGTTTATTTAAGGTGAAACCCCTATCTTGGCCTCTATAATCTCCTAAATATGATTTTATAGAGAAAAAGCCTTAAGGTTGCCTAATTAGGGAGATTTCAAAGCTTGGTGAATAATGACTAATTTGAGTGTAAGTGATTTTTCTCAAGGTTTCTTATTTTTATTAGGTAGTATTTGACGTGCAGAGAATTCCTATGCAAACACATTTTAATTTGGAGTTATGTAGATTTTTGTAGAAATTTTCTAAGCTAAAACCAAATATGTGTTATGGTGTAATGGTGGAATTGTTAGAGGAAGAGGAAACCAAAGGTTCTAGAGTGCCATCAGAGTGTTCTAGAGTCAATGTAAGGGAATTTAATGTCATATGAATTATATGTTGATTGTTACATCATTTATGTGAAAATGTGTGTGTATGGAACTATAGTATTAGGTATGTATGTTGTGCTTTGTGCTTAGTGAATGTATGTACAGAGTGTAAGGATGATGATGAGTATAAATGCAAAACAAAATGAGAAGGAAATAATGTTCATATGTGATAGTGTTATGGCTAAATGGTATGTGTACAAAGGATGTGTATGTGTATATGTAGTTAAGTTGTTTATGGAATGTAAATGAATTGATGAAATAGTATTAGGCATCATTAAAATTAGAAGCTATTGAGACATTGCATGTATATGTGCTTTTGACCTTATAGTTGAGAGGTAAATAAAAGAGTATACGTGTTTAGGTAAGTATAATTAAATATGTATGGCACAAATGAAATATTAATTAAGTAATAAATGTGATTAAGGTATAAAGTTAATGAGTAAGTGAAATTAAGGTAATATGAGCTATATGTTGAGTAATTGTTATCGAGGTGTATGTGAAAATGTGGAAGGAATAGGTATATCAAGTGTATGTGTATGTATTATCATATGGTTACTGTGCATATTTGATATGGTGAATAAAATAAGTATGAATGAGTAAAGAAGATGGGAAAATAAAATGTGCTTATGTGAAAAAGGTGTATTGCCAAATGGTGCATTGAGGAAGAATGAGTGTGGGCATACATGGTTGACATGGAAATGGCATGTGAATGAGTCAAACACTTAATGAAAAGCTTGATAGTGATGTGAAACTAATAAGAAATGAGATGTGTAGGCTTTTTGTATATAGTGGCTATAAGGCTTGTGTGCTGCCATGAGATATATGTTATAACATTTGAAGGTAATCAATGTATGTTTGTGCTTGAAAACCTATCTAACTATAGTAAGGTGATAACTAATGGTGAATGAATGATATACGAGAGTGGTGTGGTAATGAAGTGTTAAGGTAAGGTATAGAACCAAGTGATAATAACTTGATTGAATTTAAGTGATGTAATGTCGCAAAATATTGACTTGAGTGGCCAATGAAAATGGCTAGGTGATATGAGCAAGCTAAATCGTTGAAAATAGAATTTCAAAGCATTGAAATTATGGTTCAATAAATATGAAAATGTGTACCTTTAAATAATTTGTTATTGATAAGCAAGTGGAGGAGCAAAGATGAATTCATTGGCATGAAACAATGATATGATAACTAAAGTTGGCTCAGACAACTAAGGAGTTAGCAGTTGCTAAGGGCTTGATCTATGCAGATCTTAGCCTATTGTATGGTGGGTGCAGCCATTAGACTTTAATTGAACCTACATGTTCTAGGTATTAAGAGGTCCATATGGGATGATCCCTACTACCCGTGTTGTTGTTGATATTGGGAGGTCTACTAGGGTTGATCCTTGTTATCCACTGATGCTAAAACTTGGGATATTAGGAGTTCCACTAGGGCTAATCCTAACTATCCTACTTATTAGGAGGTCTAGTCGGACTTATCCCTACTATTTGTTATTGGGAGGTTCTATAGAGCTAATCCTTACAATTTGATGGATTGTGTGCAGAGACACAGAGGTTCAAAATGTGTGTGACACCCCTTACACAGCCTGATCACTAAACCAGAATAAGGAATCACACACAACCATTAACTATTTCATTACTTATCTAGTTTACTAAAATATTTTTCCTTTTTATTCAATTAGATATCATCTTATCATACAACTTATAAAAATCAAACTTAACAAAAACCTCATCTACGATTTACTAATGGGGCCTCATGCTAAAAAATTTGGCAGTAAAACTATTGTATCGAGACACTACCCCAAATATTAAAGTGCATAAAAACAAACCACGAATATAACATAACATATCTCACTATCATCTTGGTCCATCTGATCATCCAAAATTCATCAACATCTCAATCACAAATATATATAAATATAAATACTTGTCTCATAACCTATCAAATCCATACACACACAACATCTAATAAATCATCATATGTAAGTACCCATCGATCACAAATCCACACACACACACACACATATATAGAAGTACATACATGCACACATATACATAAATATATATATATATATATAAATATGTACGTGTATATATAT
>CANXYI010867664.1:0-11760 GCA_948208565.1 Hura crepitans
GAGGTAGATTGGGGAAATGTGTATGAGATAAACATATACTAAGAGTTGGTGACCCACTGGTTAATAGTTGCTTGCAAATGCAATTGCCATGAGATGCTTACCATTTTTGTTACTACTTGGTCTTGTTAGGCTAACCCAAGGTTTGACCTTAATGAGAAATGGGTATTGTCTCACTAAGAAAACCATTGGGTTCAGATCAATGTGATGGCTATTGCTTCATAATAAAACAATAGGAGCAAATATAGATTTTATAAAAGACCTTGTAAAATGCATGTATGTATATGATCATGCACTAACATGTTTCTCAATCTTCATATGTAGGTATTCTCTTTGCATCATGATTTCATCTAAGTTAAATTTAACTCAACTCGAACAAACTTACTAAGCCCAACTTCATAGACTAGCTTTAAAATCTAAGAATAGTTCTTGAAAGATAAAAGATAGGCTGGATAATCCTATCCCATATGTCCCCGATGACACTATTAAAATTGATACATAGTCAACATACTTAAAGTATATTGAGGACTTCGATCTAAGAACTTATATTATACAAACATCCATGTCTTTGATGCTTCAAAAGTAGCATGAGCATATGAAAGATTATTCCATTTTATTTCACTTATGTGAACTATTTGATGAGCAAAGTAGGATAAAAGGATATGAGATATCCAAGGCCTTATTTCACTATAAAATAGTTATTAACATTTTAGTCATACAACATAAGTTTAAAATGAATGTGTACATTGAGAGGCTCGTTGTTTTAGGTTTTGTTATAGATCATGATCTAAGTAAAGACTTCGTGTGGCAATTATTGCCTAATAATTATACACAATTTGTGCTTAACTATCAAATGAATAAGATTTAGAAAAGAATCCCCAAGCTAGTGAACATGCTTAAGATTATCAATGTTGTTGTTAAAACGAATTCTAATGAAGTAATAGTTGTTGATTCTTTTACTTCTAAAAGCAAAAAAGGGAAGAAGAAGAAAAAGGATACAACTAAGAGCTAAGGTGAGGTAAAAAAAGGCAAGGGAAAACAACCTACTACTACTGCCAAGGAGACAAGCCCTAAAAGGACTTGCTTTTATTGTAGTAACACTAATAATTGGAAGATGAATTGCAAGTCTTACCTCAAGTCTCATAAGAAAGAGAAGAATAGAGATGCCTATACTTTAGGTATTAATGTTATTGAGATTAATACTAGTACTACTATTGATAATCACATATGGATATTGGATATTAGTTATGGTTCACACTTAGTTTCTGATTTACAAGGACTAAAGAGTAATAGAAGATTAAATAAGGGTGATGTGGACTTACATGTGGCAAATGGAGTAAGAGTTGCTGCATTAGTTGTCGAAACATATTACTTAGATTTTCTTTTTAGGCTTGTATTAGAACTTAATAACTATTATTATGTTCCTTCTTTAAACAAGAATATTATTTCTTTATCTTGTCTTATTGAATAAGATTTTGATATTTCCATTAATAAGAGCAAGGGTTGCTTAGTTTATAAAGATAATGTTTTATATTGTTCTACTTCTAATATTAATGAAATTTATGTTTTGATAATCAAATGGAGATCTATAACATCAATACCAAGAGACAAAAGGTTGATAATCTAAAACTATCTTTCTTCTGGCACTCTCAACATAACCACATAAACAAGAAGCGCATGTCTAAGTTACATAAGTCTAGTGACATATGTTCATTTGATTATGAATTAATTGAAACATATGAATCTTGTTTATTAGGTAAGATGACAAAGACACCTTTTAATAGAAAAGGTGAATGTGAATGGGATATTATCTCAATAAACTCCTCTATTTTTGGTTATGAATTAGAAGCTATTATTTATCTTTTAAATAGAGTTCCATCATATTTGATTAATATTACAATGTATGAGATATGGTATAACAAGAAACCAATTCTTTCACATTCTCTTACTTATGTGAAAAGAATTGTGTCAGATAAGCTTGATGCCAAATCTCACAGGTGCTTATTTATGGGATATCCAAATGACTCTTTTGGATATTATTTCTACAACACTTTAGAAAAAAGATATTTCTTTTAAAGTATGTTATCTTCTTCGAAAAATAGTTTCTCCTTAAGAAAGATAATGGGAATGGAATCTAACATGATAAAGTTTGAGATCCTCAAATAAGTGCAGATTAACCAACTGATCCTAAACCTATTACACATGATGATGATATAATAGCAAAACTTGTGATAATAAAAGTTCTTAGACATTCTACTAGAGTTTGTACTACTTTTAAAAGATATGAATTTCTCATAAATGCAAATAGTAACATAATTACAGTAGAAGAGGATAGGTATTTAATCTATGAGAAGGTTCTAAAGAGTTCAGAATTAGAATTTTGGCTAAGAGCTATGCAATCCAAAATGGATTCCATATTTGACAACCAAGTATAGACTTTGGCTTATACACCTAAAGGGATAAAACCCATTGACTTTTCAACACATGGGCAATCTTGATATGTGGCTAGATACCTTTCAAGCCTTGTACAGAAGTGAATTATTAATTAGGAATTAATTATGGGCTTAATTTGATTAAATCATAAGAGTCCTAGTTGGACTAAGTGTCACACCCCTACATGAAATTCATAGAAATCTGATCAGATATGCAACTTTCCACTAGGTCACCCATCCTGAAATTTCTTTAGACCATATTCTTTAACACTTACTTATTTATTTAATGGAAAAATCTTATCTAAATCTTCAATTTAACCTTTACACATTATTATTCAGGTTATATCAAACATAAAAATCCATTTTTTAGCTAGTAATCAACCTTAAAAAAATTGGGCAACACAATAGCTACCCTGGTAACATTTCCAAAATTCACACCTCTAAAAAATGCACTTCTAATAAATACTATCAACACTTGTCATCACTTGGACCCTTCTGATCCTCTAATATCCTCATCACAAATATCACACAAGGCCTTAAGCCCACACTCATCAGAACTTAAAAAATAAAACCATTCAGATAAAAGGCCATTATATAGACAATAGCTTAAAGATTAAAGTTACGAATATTTACAGACCTTAATAGCTCCTAAGCTAACTGAACCTATAAACTATAGTATTTACATGAGTGCCTGATAAAACCACCAAAAATAAAAAAATTATATACCCTTCAGTATCTTTGTTGCTACACTCATAAAACTCAAGGTTGGATTGCTATCTGCTATTACCTGCACACCAAAACAGCGATATGTTGAGTATAAAAGTTAGTGGTGAATTTGATATAATAAAACCATAAGAATGCAAACATATATACATGTCACACATATCTTATACAATGTCCTTGGTATAAAAGTAATATTATTTTATTCACTAGTCTTATTGTTATTTTAATAAGTCTAATGCCATTATTTAATTATTCATAATTCTCATTATTAATGTCTACCATTATTCATTATATAGTTTATTACATAAGCCTAATTGGTTAGACTACACTTATAGACACTATATAACAGGGAAATAAATTCTTCATGGTGGCCCACATCAGTCTTTGTATTGACCTATTGTAGTGGCTTAGCGAGTGAACCTCAATCGCTACACCAACCTAGTGCAGTAGCTTAGTGAGTGAACCTCAATTGCTACACATACCTAGTCTGATAGTGGGGATCTAGAGCTCACTGTTGCCAGATAAATAAAATTGTCATCATATCATTTTATCATCAATCCATTATAGGGTAGTGGCCTAACTTGTGGACCATAAAACTGCACTAACCTAGTTTGATAACAAGGATCTGCTTGTACTAGATAGAAATAACAACATCATACTATACAGTGGCTCAGCTAGTAAACATCAGTCACTGTACTAACCTAAAGCAGTGGCCTAGTTTTTAGGACCTCAGTAGCTGCACCCTCCTATATCATCATATTGGTAAAGGTTTTGAGGACCAATACCTTTAGTAGCTATAAACCCCTAGTTAATCAGTTAACCCATCCAGTAGGTGTCTAACTAATGGGCCAACTGTCTGTTAATTATATTTATTTGATTACAAATTACTTAATTTATTTCTAAATGATTGATACACATTTATGAATTATTTTTAACAGTCTATTTTTAGCCAGACAGTTATGGGTCCATTTTATTACCAAATAGTTATAGGTCCTTTTTTTATTCATGCCATTATAGGCCATATATAAACTCATGCCATTCATTGTCATATGCCATCAACTTTGGCCTTACATTGCCATCAAAGTAAAACACATTCCATCCCCAAATTATATGCCACTTTTTGGTACACTTTAAGTCACTTTTAAGCACAATTTGAGGTCATTATTTTCATGTCATCTTATCCCCATTTCCTACACCAAATGATCTACACATTTACATCACTTTTACTTATCATTCATTACACATTACTCATCCCTATGTTCATACACATTCCATGCCATATGCATGTCATATATCTCATGCTCAACATGTTACACCACACATAAAAATCACATACCATACCATACATGCATACCATGTCATTTTACATGCCATAACTCTCGACCATCACTTGTCTATGATCACACATATACAAATTCTCACATTTAATCACACACCTACATCATATAACATAATCCTACGACACACACACATGTACACATGCCATATCATGCATGTCATGCCATGATACATCATGTACATGCTTCAGCCATACCATGTTCTTGCACCCACATGCATTTTTCACATTAATTTCACATATATATCCTTTATACACATGCCATACATTATAATTCCTATCATACACATCATGTACACATGCCTTATCACCTACACATATGCCATAACACCATACTAACCCTCTTGACCAACCTAAGATCATGCACTTACAAGCTATTTTTCACTATAATATCTATACACATCATTTAATTTCATGCCACACATATCATATCTTATCATATACATGCCATACACATCACTCCCATACCACGACTCCATAACATATCTCTTGACCAAGGTGACTTCATGACCTTCCACCTATTTTCCCACTAATTCATCATACAAATCATTAATATCATGTATAATTAATATCAAACTAGGCTTATATCAATAATTCATACACAATACCTACTCAAACCATGATTTTCATACACTAATTCAACATAAATCACATCAAAATCAGCATGGCATGCCTTTAGTATATCAAATTCACATACTTATATAAAATTGAAGGCTTTTCCCACACTTTTGCACTTTTTATTTCTTTGTACTCCTTGATTGTTCTTATTGCCTATATAATACATACTCAAATTAAAAAAATTCCTAAGAAATCATAGAAGCTTCAAATTAGAAATATAAAAACATGGGGTTTCTTAGAATTGAGAGGACCACCCAAAACTAAAATAAAAAGGAAGGAAATAACACTTACATAACTTTTGAATTTTAGGTTACCATGTGTATGTAATTCATCCTTTAGTGAATTTTCTTCCCCTTAGCAATGGTGTTTACAAGCTTTAAAAGACACTTTTTACCTAATTATTGGAATTTTTGGTGACAATTTTGGGTGGAATTGAGCTTAAAAAGGTTTAAAAATAATGGATAGAGAGGGAGGATGGTGTTGACTAGCCAAGGGAGAGAGGGAGGAGGAAGGTGAGGTGGAGTTGGGTGATTTGGCTTCTAAGTGGATTATCCACATGGCACACTATTTTTATGCATGAGTGGGGTGCCTTGAGTGATGACACGTAGCATTCGATCGCCTCCAAAATACTCGATTTCGACTGTAAATTTAGGTAATCTTTAAAATTCACTTGGTCCTAAAAAAATAATTACATTTGTTCTAAAAATCCTTAATTATTCTCACTTATGGGCTCATAAAATTTCACAACAAAATTCCATCGGCAAGTTGATTAACTAATTTCTTAGAAAATTGAGAAATTTTGAAAATTAAAATTCCTTTACCAATGAATTCAGTGAAATTTTTTACCTTCAAGGTATGATATTTTTAGGTATGTCCAGCCACATCCTAAGTCATTCTCAGCCCAAGTCCATGTAAGGCCACAATTCACTAGCCTATAGCCTAAAATGAATTATTGGTTCTGCTAAATTTTTAGATTTAGTCATTTCATCATTTTAAGGCCTGTTAAAGTTTCATAACCAGTATGCCTTATCTCGAGCCTCGTGAAGGTGACTAGGCACACTTTTTGAGCCTCAGAGGTACTACTCATGGAGTTTCGACTTACGAGTGTTAGAATTCTTCCCCTCTTAAGATATTTCATCCTCAAAATTACCTAATGTAAATAGATGTGAGTACTGAGCCTTTATTTACTCCTTAGTCTCCCACATAGTTTCTTCAGTGTTGTGATGTTTCCATAACACTTTAGCTAGTGGTATGATTTTATTCTATAACTGCTTCACTTCTCAAGCTAGAACCTGTGCTGGTTTTTCCTCATATCTCAAATCTGGCTATACTTGGATCTCTTCTATAGGTATTACATGTGTTAAATCATATCTGTACCACCTCACCATCGAGACATGGAAAGCATCATGGATTTATTGTAACTTAGGTGGTAAGGCTAGCTTATATGCCAAAAGCCCCACTCGCATTATAATTTCATAAGGACCAATGAACCTGAGACTAAGCTTCCCCTTTTTACCAAACCTAAATACCTTCTTCCATGGTAATACCTTTAAAAATACTTTGTCACACACTTCATACTCAATATCTCTCTATTTCAGGTCAAAATAGGACTTCTATCGATCTGTGGTAGCTTTCAATCTCTCTCTTATAACCTTGACTTTATCTTCTGCATCCTTAATCAAGTCAATTCCTACAGTCATGTTTTCACCCACTTCACTCCAACAAAGAGGAGTTTTACACCTTCTACTATACAATGCCTTGTAAGGTGCCATACCCCAAACTAGCTTGATGACTATTATTTTATGCAAATTTAGCTAAAGACAAATACTGATCCTAGCTTCCTTTGAACTCCATTGCATAACTATATAGCATAATCTCCATTACTTGTATCACTCATTCTAATTGCCCATCTATCTGAGGGTGAAAAGCTTTACTATAGGTCAGTCTAGTACTATGAGCTTCTTGTAGCTTCTTATAAAACCTAGAAGTGAATCGGGGACCTCTATCTAAAATAATGGCTATTGGCACACCATGAAGTCTCACAATTTCATCAATATACAATTATGCCAGCTTCTCTAAGGAATAATCCATCCTCACCGAAATAAAATGTACTATTTCAGTTAGTCTATCTATAATAACACACATAACATCACACTTATTTCTAGTCAGTGGCAATCCCATCACAAAATCCATGGAAATCTTGTCCTATTTCCATTATGGTATTGCTATTAGATATAACAATCTAGAAGGAACTTGATGCTTGGCCTTGCCTTGTTGACATGTCAAACACTTGGCTCTATATTCAACTATATCCCATTTCATCCCTGACCACCAGTAGTAAAGGTTCAAGTCCATGTACATCTTTGTACTACTTGGATGCATGGAATAGAGAGCTTTATGTGCCTCTCTCAAAATCTTTATCCTCAAATGATTTATATCAAGTACATACAACTTGCCATGATAATACATATATCTATTTTCTCCTAGTTCTAATCCAATGATCTTTCCCTCTTTGACCTTACTTGTTGTTTGTGTTAGCTATCTATCTCGCGTTTCTGCCTCTTTTATTTACTACTTAAAATCAGGTTTCTCTGTAACTTAGCTAAGATGGAGTTTTTCTCTATATGTTGCATTCTAACTTTCATGGCTCTCAATGTTACCATGAACTTCCTACTCAGTGCATCAGCCATAACATTAGCTTTCCTCAGGTGATAATCTATCAAATAGTCATAGTCTTTGATAAGTTCTAACCACCTTCTTTGCCTCAAGTTCAACTCCTTTTGGGTAAAGAGATATTTCAAACTCTTGTGGTTTGTGTAGACGCAACATTTTTCACCATATAGGTAATGCCTCCAAATTTTCAAGGCAAGGACAATTGCAACTAACTTTAAGTCATGCGTAAGATAATTCCTCTCATGTGGCTTTAGTTGTCTAGAAGCATATGTTACCACTTTACCTTCCTACATTAGTACACATCCTAGTCTATTATGTAAAGCATCACTATAAGTGACAAAGTTCTTCCTCTATTTACGTTGAACAAGGATAGGTGCTTCAATCAGCATTGTTTATAGTCTATCAAAAATCTCTTGACATTTGTCATCCTATTTAAACTTCACATTCTTCCTTATCAGCCTAGTCAGTGGTGTTACAATCATGGAGAAACCCTTTACAAATCTTCTATAATGACAAACCAGTCATAGGAAACTCCATAACTCAGTAACATTCCTAAGAGGTTCCCATTCCAACATAGCTTTAATCTTGTTAGGATCTATTATAATACCTTTTATTGACATAATATGGCTTAGAAAAGCTACCTTATTCATCCAAAATTCACACTTGGTCAGTTTAGCATACAACTACTTCTCCCTCAGAATCTGTAACACAACCCTGAGATAATGTTCATTTTCCTCCCTAGTCTTTGAATACACCAGAATGTCATCAATGAACACTACCACAAACTGATTAAGGTAAGGTTGAAACACCCTATTCATCAGGTGCATAAAAGTTGCTGGAGCATTAGTAAGTCTAAATGGCATCATTAAGAACTTATAATGCCCATATCTAGTTCTAAATGCATTTTTAGGTATATCAAACTCTTTAATCTTTAGCTAATGGTACCTTGATCTCAAATCAATCTTAGAAAAGATATCAACACCTCTAAGCTAATCAAAAAGATCATTAATTCTAGGTAAGGGATATTTATTCTTCATAGTTACTTTATTCAACTACTTGTAATCAATACATAATTGAAGAAACCCATCTTTCTTCTTTACAAAAAGCACAGGTGCTCCCCATGGTGAAATACTGGGTCTAATGAAACCTTTATCTAGCAATTCTTGTAACTGCACCTTTAATTCCTTTAACTCTATAGGTGCCATTCTGTAGAGAGCAATGGACATAGGTGAAGTACTAGGATATACTTCAATTTCAAAATTAAGCTCCCGCTATAAATGTAATCCCAGTAACTCTTCAGTGAATACATCAAAAAATTTAAACACAATTAAAATCTAATCAATATTGGGTTTAGAGGTACTAGTGTTAATCATATAGGCTATGTAGGCTTCACAACCCTTACAAATGAGTCGTCTAGCTGTAATAGCTGAGATGAGGTTATTTAAGGAATTCCTTTCACTCACAACTGTCACTTCATGTCCCTTTATTATTCTAAGGATAAGCCTCTTATTTTCATAATCTACCATAGCCCAATGCTAAGATAACAAGTTCATACCTAAGATAATGTCAAATTCATGTGAAGGAAGTTCAATAAAGTCTATAAGGAATAGTTATTTCTAGATTACCAGTGGACAGTGTCTATATACTTTATTCACTATCACACTCTATCTAATTGGATTGCTTAATTGAATGTATATGCCTATAGACTCTAGTTTTAGACCCATCTTGTGGTTTTGTGCTGCAAATATAAGAGTGAGTAGATCTAGGATCTATTAAAGCTAAAATTGGTGCATTAAATAGATAAAAAGTACCAGTAATGACATTCGAGGCCTCTGCCTCTTCATAAGCTCTGATGGTATATTATTTGGTTAGAGGCCATGCCTTAGATCTAGCCCTCTAGCTACTGCTAGGTTGGTTACCTCTAGCCTGCCTCTGCCCCTTATCTTGAGGTACAACTGATGCTTAAGTTTGTTAGCTTCAGTTTGCCTCTGAGGATAATCCCTCTCAGAATAATCTCTGGCCCCATAGATAAAACATTCTCTTACCCTTGCCTATTTAAACTGGCCCTAATGGCTTCTACTATAAGTCTGATAAGTCAAGGGTGTATTTCTACTTGATGGTGCTGATACTGGTGCACTAAAGGCTTGCTAGGAAGGTCTAGGTCTAGTTATAGAAGCCTGACCTAACCTCTATTATTGTGTTTGCCTATGTGTCTGATACCCTGACTGAGACTGACTCTCCCTCTGTCTCTTACTAAACCTAAGTGCTAAACTAGCCTGACCTAGTATAAAAGGTCTCTTCCTTTAGAAAAAGTCCCTCTTTTCTTGTAACATCTCATCCATGTCATAGGCTGTTGCTACTAAAACTATAAAGTTTACAACCTTTGGGTTGGCTATTTGCATACACAACTCTATATTAAGGCTTTTCAAGAACCTCTTACACCTTTCCTTTTTAGTAGGCACAAATTCTTTTACATATTTACTCAATCTTGTTAAATATTTCTCACATTCTAACATAAATATTCCTCTCTACCTAAAGTTTAGAAACTCTTATCTTCTCTTATCTTTGTAAAATTTTGGGATATACATCTTTTTAAACTCTTGTAGAAAGAATTCCTGAGTTACATTTGCTGTTGCTTTCCTCTTCTTAGTTGTATCACACCAATGGAAAGCTTTCCTTTGTAGAAGAGAGGTAGAACATTTCAAACTCTCCTCCTTACTACATTCTAACTATTCTAAAATTATGAGTTTTTTTCCAGCCAATACTCTGCTCTGGCTACATCATCTTCCCTAGTTCACAAAAAATCTACTACTCCCATTTTTTTAACCCTCTTTAAATGTGTCTTCTATGGTATAGATAGAGGTGGAGGAGGATAGGAGCTAGTAAAGGAGGCTCATGAGTTGGTGCTGATATGCATCTCAACAAATCTATAATCTATTGTAGAA
This sequence comes from Hura crepitans, assembly GCA_948208565.1. Classification (NCBI taxonomy): domain Eukaryota; kingdom Viridiplantae; phylum Streptophyta; class Magnoliopsida; order Malpighiales; family Euphorbiaceae; genus Hura; species Hura crepitans. Next base: position 10,725 of record CANXYI010867664.1, read on the forward strand.
GTACTAGAGATGCCTAAGCCTATTACTATGGCTGAGGTTATTGCTATTATGTAGCATCACTAGGCTCTAGTGTAGCTACACTAGCTACTACTCCCTACATAGTGGTAGGAATATGGCTTGCTACCTCTTCTCCCTATTCTTCTGGAGCTCTATTACTCATTTTAGATTACTACATAAGAATAACAACCTATCAGCCTCATTGTAGTGTAGCTTATTAGAAAATCAAATCCTAGACACTAGCACTCATTTAAAATAGCTAAGAACACCTAAACCTAGGCTTTGATACCACTAAATGTCACACCCCTACCTGAAATCCATATAAAATCAATTAGAGGTGTAACTTCTCACTAGGTCACCCATCTTGAAATTTCTCTAGACCATATTCTTTAACACATATATTTTTATTTAATGGATAGATCTAGCCTAAATCTTTAGTCTAGCCTTTAAACATTATTATTTAGGTTATATTAGATATAAAAATCCATTTCTCAGCCGGTAATCAACCTTACAAAAAATTGAGCAGCACAACAGCTACCCGAGTGGCATTTCCAAAATTTACACTTGTGAAAAATACACTTCTAATAAATACTATCAACACTTATCATCACCTGGACCCTTTTATTCCTCTAATATCCTCATTAAAAATATCAGAAATATCATAGAAGGCCTCAAGCCCACACTTATTGAAACTCAAAAAATAAAACCATTTAGATAAAAGGCCTTTATATAGACAATAGCTTAAAGATTAAAATTACAAATATTTACAGACGTTAGTAGTTCTTAAGCTAGCTAAACCCATAACCTATAGTATTTACATAAGTGCCTCTTAAAACCATAAAAAAATACAAAATCATATACCCTTTAGTATTTTTGTTGCTACATTGCACAAAACTCAAGGCTGGATTGCTATCTGATGTTACCTATGCATCGGAACACTGATACACTTAGTGTAAAACTTAGTAGTGAATTTGATATAATAAAACCATGAGAGCAGAAATATATATACACACACACACACACACACACACACACACAC
>CANXYI010867678.1:0-16613 GCA_948208565.1 Hura crepitans
ACATATAAATAGTGTAATAGAAGCATAATAGAAGAATACAACTATATTGATAACTGTAACACCCCTTACCTAGTCCGAATGCTGGTTGGTCATCGAGCTTGAGTAAGGTGTGCATGCATATCGAGATATCAAACTCATCTACCAGATTATTTGTTATTTAACATTCTTTGTAAAAGATAATATGTTAAAAAATATGGGCTTTCAAAAATCTTTTTCAAACTATGTTGGATATGAAAAATTAGGAATCCTAATGAAAAAAATTCGATACCATAATAGTTGTACCAGGCTCTATCCCAAATTTTTCCAGTGTTAACTTACATTAATAAATGCACTTTTATAATTCACACATTCATTAATCAACATTATATGATCCTTTTGATTATTTTAGCAACACTCAAAATGCAATATGATATCTAAGCCTAAGAAAGAGATATAATACAAGTCAATCATGCAATTCACAAGTTTAAAATAGTCTAAGCATTAAATAATAAAAAATAAATGTCTTTAGTTACAAAGATTTCAAAATGAATATAAACTAATCCAAACCATATTACATATACATTAAGTGCTTCTATACATCACTTCTAATTACAAAAAGCTTTACCAAAATAGATAAGCCTTCACATTAGTTATCTTGATGTCTTAAGGATCTTTTATCAATTGTCTTTTGTACCTATGCATCGTAAAACACATTACATGTTAAGCATAATGCTTAGTGGTGAAGTTGAAATAATTTGTACTATAATTGCCTTTTAATCATTTCATGCATTCCTTACCATACATTTATGTTGCACATACTTATGGTCATTTATATATTCATTACATGCATATATTTCGAGAATGGAAATGACATAAACATAATCATGCATTATAACCATAACTCATTCATGCCTATCAATATCTCATCATATACTCAAGTTTCATTCTTAAGTGACTTTTACATCATAAGTTAAATGTCTAGCCATTTTATCATATTTCGTACAATACAAGTTATTTGCCTTTTCCTATCTTTTTCATTAATTCAATTACTTCCCATAAAAATTCTCACAATCTTATGGTTACTGGGAATATAATTTCTATAGTGGTCCATATTTTGGACTTAACAGCTACTGCACTAGCATAAATTGTGCAATGGTTTCCCTCACTAAACCTTATGGCTGCACCCATGTGTGTCTATGTACTGGTTTGCTCCTTGGAACCTTACAGCTGCACTTGCACAATGATAAGATCTTAACATATATATCTACAAGTAAGACTAAAAGTGAACCTTTGGATATATCTAAGCACCAAAGTGCCCTAGTATCTACTATATCCCCTAGTTAACTAAGTAGCCTATCCAATTTTGAGGTTGTCACATCTCATAGGCTAAAAACCATTGCTTTTAATTTCACCACTTTAAATAAGTTGTTTATAACTTTTAATATGCATGTTTAAGCCATAGGAATTACTTAAACTGCATTATTACTTAAACATAAAATTTTGAGCCCAACGACCAATTTTAAATACCTTAAGCCTTTAAACACATTATCCACCTAAATGGTAGATTTTTATCTTTTATTACATGTATACGAAATCAATATAAGGTCATATTTGTAGCTAAAGTCTAATTATGCCTTAAATTTGCCAATTTTCATAGTTCACAGCATAAAGTGCCAATTATAGTCTATTTACATTTTTGTAAACACTATCTAACTCAATTATTGATTTTTAATGTTCTTTTCATGTTTATAACTCATTCTAAGGTCACAATGGAATTTCATGTCCATTTATGCCTTTATTTTCCCGAAGTCACAGGTCATGGCATAATATGCCTTTTAAAAACTCATTTTAGGTTCCTTCAGTTTTAAGAGCTTTTTTTAGGTCCATTTTATCATTTTAGGTGTCATAAATCATGTTTACATGCCAATGGATGTTTAAAAACATGATGATACCATTAGTTTATCATTTAAGTGACATTTCCTTTTTTTATTCCATATTTTGGCCATTTAGGCACTTAAATTAATTTAAGACATTTATGTGCATTATTGTCACTAATTGGCATGCTTAGCATTCTTACAATACATTCTAATAATCTTATATTCACTAGGTTTAACCATTATGGTAACATGCTTCAATATGGCTTACAACTTAATAATACACTTAATAACCTTATGTATTAAACTTTCTTAGTTACAACATACTTTATTCAGCCATTAGGTGAAAATAACGTAATTTCACTTCGTGCCTCTAATTATCACCATAATGTATTCATTAATACATAAGAGTGGCACTACAAATTAATGGACATGCAAAATGTCAAGCATGTCGAGACTAACATAACATGCACACTCAAACTCACTTACATGCATTACAAGGCATCATAGCACAAAATGCATACACACACATGCCGCATGGAAATTTTGGCCACCCTTCACTAAATGACCATATTTTAGGTTTCAAACCATGCATTACCATTATTATTCTCATTCCCATATCACATGCATAGTAAATACCATGTAATGCCATTTCCAACACTTAAGCATTTACATGCTTATCTCTACCCGAAATACATAATGCATATCTAACACATTTTTTTTATCACTTTCATGCCATCAAAGACACTTAGCATAAGCAATTTATGGATAAATTAGACACACATACCTAATTTTAGCATTATGCACCTATTAGATTACATATTAGGTATCTATATCCATTTTAACTCATATTATCCTTTTGATTCCATTTCTAGGTTTCATATGCATTTTAATACTTTCATACATTCACTAGGCAGCACTTTGCACACCTAAATATTCACATAAAGCTAATTTACATTAAATGAGCATTTAAAACCATTTTTACATATTATGTCATTTATTAAACATTTATAAAAAAATTTTTCAATTTCACATACCATAGCATCCATAGGGACATCTCGAGACCCATTTATATTTTAGCCCTACCCTTGTCATGATTTAACTCTAAATTTCCTAACATAATAGAAACAAATATTCAAAAATTTATATAAATTCATTTGGTAGCCTAATAATAATCTAAGACTACTTTGGAACTCTTAGGCATTCTTAGTTTCTAGGAAAAATAAGAAAACTTAGAAAATCTTAATCGAAAAATTTGTCATACTATTCACGGGTTAGAAAAATCATTGTTTTCGAGCCTATTTTCTCCAAATTTTTGCCTTTTATGGTATTTTTAGGGCATGGGGGGGGGGGGTATTTTTGTTTATTTTTAAAGGAGCTAATTAGCCCTAAAGTGGAAAAACATAATTAAAAATGGGAAAACTCCATGGGGAAAACGTTGGCTGGTTTTGTGGGGAAGAAAATGAGTAGTATTTAATGACATTTTTACGAATATTAGACATATTTATTCCCCACTTGAAAATTCATTCCACTCAGCCTTTTACTCCAATTTTTTCTTCACATCCTAGGCTCCAAAATTTTTCATTTTTATGCAAAAAATTCAATTTTATTCTTTCCTAATTCAAAATTTGGGCTCAAAACTAAATATATTGAATTTATTATGGTATTTTTAAGTAACTCGATTTCTAGAAAAACTACTTCCCAATGTCAAAAAATTCTGATTCTAGTGCAATTATATTCATTGGAATTTTTATCATTAGGTCGTAATATTTTCAACATTTTCTGAGCAACTTTTAAATTATTTTATAATTTAGCTTTGCCTTGGTCATTATTACAAAGACAATGTAGTAAAATTTTTCTTAACATTTTTAATCGCTCTACAGACCTCTAATTGACTTCAAACTTTGCCCAAAATTCTTTTACGAATAATTCTTTCCCCTAGTGACTTCAATGCATCCCAAGGTCTTGTAAACACTATTCATCTAGAGAAAGTAATATTCATAATTATTGAAACTTTTGAGGCATTAAAATTCTTCCCCTCTTTAATAAATGTCGTCCTTGATATTAAAATATTACCTGGTTCAAACAAATATGAATATTGCTCCTTCATCTAGGCTTTTATCCCTTAGGTTGCTTCTTCTACCCTATGATGCTTCTATAGAACCTTCACCAAAGGCACTATCTTATTCCACAATTCCTTTTCTACCCTATCAATAATCCTCATTGGTTCCTCTACATTAGATAAGTTAGGATTAACTTGAATTTCCTCCATTGTCAACATGTGCATAGGATCCGATCAATACCTTTTGAGCATCGACACATGAAATACATCATATATTTGCTATAATTCTAGAGGATAAGCTTGTCAATAGGCTACTAGCCCTACACATTTTGGGAACTCGTGTGGCATAATAAACCTAAGGCTTAACTTTCCTTTCTTTCCAAACCGTAAGAATTTTTCCATGGTGAAACCATATGGAAGAACTTATCACCAACTTCATATTCCACCTCTTTTCACTTCAAATCTAAATATGATTTCTTCTTATCAGAAGCTACCTTCAGCCTCTCTTTGATAACCTTCACCTTCTCTTCTGCATCATGTACCAAGTCTTGGCCTATAAACTTAGTTTCACTAAGCTAATTCTAACATATAGGCATTCTGCACTTTCTTCCATTTAAGGCTTTATAACGTGCCAGACCCAAACTTTGCTTGATGACTATTGTTATATGTGAATTCTACTAATGATAAATATCTTTCCCAATTTCCCTTAAACTCTATTGCACATTCTCTTAATATATCCTCATGAATTTGAATGACCCTCTCAGATTGTCCATCAATTTGAGGATGGAGTGCCATGCTAAAACTTAATTGAGTACCTAAGGCATTGTAAAGTATCTTTTAAAGCCTTAATGTGAACTTTGGATCCTGATCTGATATTATCAATGATGGCACTCTATACAATCAGACTATTTGATCATTATAAAGCTTTGTTAGCTTTTCTAAGGAATAGTCCATTCTCAATGGTATGAAATGTGCCATCTTTATCGGATGATCCATAATTACGCGTATTAAGTCGCACTTGCCCCTTATCATAGGTAGCTTAACCATGAAGTCAATAGTCACTTTATACCATTTCCTTTCTAAAATCACTATAGGATAAAGCAATCCAAAAGGAACCTAGTAATCAACCTTTACCTGCTGACAAGTAAAGCTCTTAATCACATAGTCAAACACATTTTTCTTCATGCTTAGCTAGTAATAATAAAGCTTCAAATCCTGATACATCTTATTGCTACCAAGATACATCATATAAGGAGTATTGTGTGCATCATGTACAATTTGATTCTTCAATTCTTCCACACTTGGTACACAAATTTAGTCATGAAAGTATAGACAACCATTATTCTTTAACTCATATTCTATTAGCCTCTCGCCTTGAGTAGCATTTATGATACTTATCAACCTCAGATCATCCTTCACTTGCTGCAATAGGCTTGGTTTGACTTGTAACTCAGCCAAAAAATCATTATCACTCATCACTTGTAGGTGAACATGCATTGCTCTCTAAGCAGTCATATATTTCTTACTAAGTGTATCAACTACTACATTAGCTTTCCTCAGATCATAATTAATGAAGCAGTCATAATCCATAATCAATTCCATCTATCTCCTCTACCTTAAATTCAACTCTTTTTGTGCATGAAGGTATTTAAAACTTTTATGATCTATGTATATATAGCACTTTTCCCCATATAGATAATGCCTTCTAATTTTTAGAGTAAACACAATAGCTATAAGTTCTATGTCATGAGTAGGGAAGTTCTATGTCATGAGTAGGGTAGTTCTTCTCATATGGCTTCAATTGTCTTAATACATAGCAACAACCTTGCCATCCTACATAAGAACACACCTTAACCCATTGTGAGACACATCACTGTATATGGTGAAGTCTTTTCCCAAAACTAACTGCACTTGAATCAGAGCCTCTGTCAATATATCTTTAAGCTTGTCAAAGTTATTCTAACACTTTCCATCCTAAATAAACTGAACATCTTTCCTCTATAAATGTGTCATAAGAGCTACTATAAAAAAACCTTTTGACAAAGCATTTGTAGTATCTTGCCAAACCTAAGAAACTCTAAATCTCTACGGTATTCCTAGGTGGCTTTTATTCCATTACTACCTCTATCTTATTGAGATCGACTCTAATACCCTTAACTAATGCTATGTGCTCTAAGAAATACAGTTTATTCAACCAAAACTCACACTTACTGAGCTTGGCATATAACTTTTCTTTACTCAAAATTTGAAGAATTGTTCTCAAGTGTTGCTTATGCTCTTTTTTGTTCTTTGAATAAACCAAAATGTCGTTTATGAAGACTATAATAAACTGGTCAAGGTAAGGCCTAAAGTCTCTGTTCATTAAGTCTATAAATGCTACTGGAGCATTTTAAAGCCCAAATGGCATTACAAGAAACTCATAATAAATTCTTAATGCAGTCTTCACCAAATCCGACTCCTTCACTCTCAACTGGTAATACCCGGATCTCAAATCGATCTTGGAGAACACTCCGACTCCTCTAAGCTGATCAAATAGATCATCGATCTGTGATAATGGATACTTATTTTTTATTATCACCTTATTCAGTTGTTGATAATCAACATATAATCGTAGAGAACATCCTTCCTCTTCACAAATAGAATCGGCGGACCCCAAGGTGAAACACTTAGTCTAATGAATCCCTTGTCTAACAACTCTTGCAATTGCACCTTTAACTGTTTTAATTTAGTTGGTGCCATGTGAAAAGGTGTTATAGACACTAGAGTAGTACTAGGCAAAAAAACCTCAATATTAAACTCTAGCTCTTTTTCTAGTGGCAAATTCAACAAGTTTTATAGAAAAGCATCCATAAACTCAACCACAATTCGTATCTTACTCACATCTGGCTTCTCTACTTTGGTGTCAAATACAAGAGCAAGCTATGTTTGACAACCTTTCATCATGAACTGTCTGGTAGTGATTATAGATATTACATTAGACATGAAATTGATTTTATGACACCCCCTACTGGATCCCCTAGGAGACCCTATAGTTGATGCACACACTTTTAAGTCACTAATACCATTCATATTACATCCATTCCTTATATCCATGTCACTTACTTTATTCCCAAATTCACTTTCCATAGGTTTTATATCTTATCAAGGTATAGCAACACAAACATGCCACTTAAGATAATTATCAGCCATTTTCCAAAATCTTAAAAAAATTCAATAGCATAACTGTTTTCTAGGTCCTATATCAAAATTTTAAGAAGCCTATTTAACACTATTATAAACATGTCACAACACTTGGACCTATCTGGTCCCCTAATCTCAGCCTAACATTAGTTTAAGCACACATCAAACTCAGGGCTCGGGCCACAGATAAAACATTCATATGTAGAGCCTCAGGCACACATCAATAGCACACATCACAACTGATCATATATTTATAAGAAGAGCATATAGAAATACTTTATTTACATCAGTAGATTATGTTTACTCAAATGCATTACATGTGCATAGCTTACATACATATTTCTACCTAATTCCCTCCTAAGTATATGCATATCAAAATTGTACGATAATTACTTCAAAATCCTTCACTTTTATCCTCAAAACCACTATCGTCACGCTTTAAGAGGCAAGTTCCCATTGTTGTGTACCTATGCACTAAAATAGGTACATAGAGTATACAAGATACTCAATAGTGAACTTAAAGTATTTAAATCATGGCATTTATATCATTTATATACCTGTACAGTTTATGAAATGATTTTAATTCATTATATAATTTAATTATTCATTAGGATTCCAAATCACTAAAATACCCCTAAGGTATTTATAAGGTTTGAAATAACATTTTTGACTCAAATAAAATATTTAGAGTAAGTATTATTACTATTAACATGTATACTTTTACAAAAATCACTTTGTTTACAACAAATGTGAAAAATGACTAAAATGCCCTTTTACTGTATTTTACCAATTTATGAGGGAAAATCATCTAATTATGCTTAAACTTTATCTTCCATAATTATTCTACTTATAACTTAATTTAATTCATTGGTCCAACTAGGAAGATGACACTTAAAGATACTAGATCTAGAGGGAAAATAAACTAGCGTAATAGTCCCTATTATAGACCTATGACATTGCACAGACATGCATGCCATAATGGAGATTAGCCATAGCCTCTCCAAACACAGATAAAAAGTAGCTATGTGACATAATAGAAATCAGCCAAAAGGCCTCCCCAGTGACAAATAATTCTCAAAAATGCCATTAATAATTGGGTGATATAATGGATATCAGTCTATAGATCTCTCCAGCCACAAATAAAATTGACTATCTGAGCATCAGACAACTAGCAGCTATAAAACCCTAAGTTGACTGATCAACCCATTTAGTGGTTGTCTAACTAATGGGCTAAATAGCTCAATTTATGTTCATTTATTGGCCAAAAATATTCTTATAATATTTGTGTTTCAAAAATAGACAATTAAAATTTTCATCTCATACTTAATTTTTTATCCAGACTGGTATAGCCACATTTTGGCTCTACTAGGTAAAATTGTATAAGAAATTTTAATTATGCTATGACCAAAATTCAAGGTGTCATATGTTATGATTTATCATGCCATGAATACTTAAAAAGTCAATATTTTCTATCCAGTGACATTTTAGGTTCAGGTATAGGTCAATAGGACAATTATAGGTCATTTCGACCATTTTTGAAGTCCATTTCTAGGACTGTTTTAAGTCAAAATTTAACTCAGTTTTTAATATCCTTTTAAGTACATTTTTTAGCTCAAAGCCAACTATAACTAGGCCAATTTCTAGGCCAACTACTAGGCATAATAGCTAAACATGGAAAGGTCTCAAAACTAGCCACTTAAGGCACAAGCAATAGTGCATTTACATTGCATACTTCAAGCCACTTTTAGATGCTTATTTCTGGCCTTAGCTACATGTTTTAGTCCAATCCTTTTTAGCCATTTCAAGACACATTTTTAAAGTGTATATTATTATATCAATATATCTTACACTTAATTAATTTCGTAGTCATTACATGCCAATTTTCAAGCCATGGTAATGTATTAAACTAACACTTTAACAACCTTAAATTTCATGCCAACATGCCAGGGTTAAGCTCTCAGTTACGTAGGAGAAAATTGACTAAATTTCCATTTATTTTCATATGATATCAATATTCAATCATATCAACATTCCATGAACACAAACATACTTATAAACATCCCATTTCAAGAAAAATAGTGCTAAGTTACAAAATAATTTTCTTAAGAATCCCTCATGATAGCTCACGGCCACAAGCAAAAATATGCAATTCATGGTGATTTCCATACCTAATTTCTATAATTCACAACCTAGCATGCAAAAAAATTCCAAATATTCATCATAGGTAGCAAACTTCCCATCCAAACAACCAAAAACATCAAATTCAGTAAGCATGTGAGGCTAATTATGCAAACACTTGAAACAACATTCTCAATTTCACTAAATTCATAAGTTAACCAACATGACCAAGTAAGAAATCAACCTTAGGTTCATCATTCCAGCCATCCTAATTCTAGTTTCACTAGCTTAGGCACCTTAAGACATGAAGAAAAGGCTTGAAGTCCACTTACTTATGGAAGCAAGCCTTGAAACCTTTAAGCACCCCAATCTATCCAGCTTGCCATAATAGCTTCTCTTTCCTTCGTGGGCTCTAAGTTGCCCTCCAATGGCAACTAATACCTCATATACACAATCATACATGCCTTAAGCATGTCCTAGCATCAAATGGTAGCTAGAAAATCTAAGGTAAAGAGAAGAATCACTCAAAACTCACCTCAAATACACTATTTTAGACTACTATGAACCAATCTACTGGTATGAATTTTATCTCCTAATTGACAACTCCTTTTTACCTAATTCATATTCCTCATGGTGCCTAACACATAGAAAAATTTTTGGCTACTAGAATTACCCAATTACTTGGTTGGAGGAAGAAGTTATGGCTTTTCTCCACCAATTATGGCGTCGACAACAATAAGAAATAGTGGAGAAAGCTTTGTTCATGGCCAAGTGGAAATCCACTTGTCAAAGCTCATTTGCCACTTGGAAATTTTGCATGTCCACTTAGCATGAAATGAGGCCCTCCTTAACATGTTAATGGTGGTCCTGGTAATCCTAAACCATCTTGAATTTTTGGTAAACCTCAAAAATTCATAGAAATTCACTCGGACATTAGAAAATTTTGCCATTTATTTTAAAATATCTACTTTAATCCCCTCTATCTGATCATAAATTTTAGTGCCAAGATTCAATCAATAAGATAGCTTTTAGACTGCCTTGATTTGCATGCCAACCTTGAAAATTTAGAGACTTTGCAAATGACCTCTGATTTCAAAAATTCTTTCACTAGTGGACTCAACGGAATTTTTAAGCTTCAGGATCTGATATTTTTAGGTCTGTCTTTGCACATCTCGAGTTAATCTCGGCTTGAAAAATTTTTATTGCATAGATGCATTCATTACTACTTAGAATGGATTATTGGTTCTACTAAATTTTTAAATTTCAACTTTTTCATCAACATAAAAGCCCTTAAAGTTTCATGACCAGTGCCACTACCTCGATCCATGTGTAAGTGACCCAGCAACCCTAGTACACTTTTCAGACCTTATGGCATTATTCATAGAGCTTCAGATCATGGACATTACATTTCTTCCCCACTTAAATAAATTTCATCCTCGTAATCACCATTAGCAAATAGCTACGGATATAGGGCTTTTATCAACTCCTGTGGCTCATAAGTAGCCTCTGTTGTGTTGTGATGCCTTCATAACACCTTAAATAGTGGTATGGATTTAATGCACAATTATTTGATCTCTTGAGCCATAATCTGGACTATTTCTTCTTCATAACTCAAGTTAGGCTACACTTCAATCCCTAATATCAGAATCACATTTGAAGGATCCGATCTGTACCTTCTCAGTATGGAAATATGAAATACATCATGAATCTATTGTAACTTAGAGGGTAATGCCAACCTATATGTTAGAGCTCTAACTCTCTCGATGATCTCATATGACCCGATAAACCTAGGACTCAGTTTCCCCTTTTTACCAAACCTCAAAATTTTCTTCCAAAGAGTAACCTTTAAGAACACCTTAGCACCCATTACATATTCAATATCCTTTCGCTTCATGTCAGCATAAGATTTTTTTCTATCAAATACTACCTTCAGCATTTCTCTAACAATCTTTACTTTCTCTTTAGGATTCCTAATCAATTAAACACCAACAATCTTTCCTTCCCTAAACTCACTCTAACACAAGGGAGTTTTATATTGTTTGCCATACAATGCCACATACGGTGCCATTCCCAAACTGGATTGGTAGCTGTTATTATAGGCAAACTCTACCAAAGACAAATACTGATCCTAGCCACCTTTAAACTCAATAACATAGCCTCGTAGCATGTCTTTTAATATCTGTGTCACCCTCTCTGACTGTCTATCAGTCTAAGGATGAAATGCTATGCTGTAAGCCAATCTGGTACCTAATGCCTTCTATAACTTCCTCCAAAATCTGGAAGTAAAGTAAGGATCTTTGTCAGAAATGATAGTCACTGTCACACCATACAATCTAACTATCTCATCCACATATAGTTTAGCCAACTTTCCTAAGGAATAATCCATTCTAATATAGATGAAATGAGCTATTTTAGTCAATCTATCCACTAGTGCCCATACAATATCACACTTGCCACTAATCATAGGCAATCTTACCACAAAGTCCATAGTCACTTTCCCCCATTTCCATTTTGGTATTGCAAGAGGATGTAGTAAACTAAAAGGAACTTGATGCTCATCTTTCACTTGTTTTCATGTCAAACACCTAACAACAAATTCTGCTACATCTTTCTTTATACTAGGCCACTAATACTGCAATTTTAGACCTAGGTACATCTTTGTGCTCCCTAGATGCATGGAATAAGAAGCTTAATGTGCTTCTCTAAGTATCTGTACTCCTAAGTCATCTGTACTAGGTACACATAACCTATTCTAATAGTATAAATACCTATTATCTAATAACTCAAATCCTATGGCCTTTGCCTCTTTAGCCTTACTAATCATCTGAATAATCTATTCATCTCTCTTTTGATTCTCTTTTATCTGATGCTTGAAATCTATCCTCGCTTACAATTTAACCAATACAACATTTTTTGAAATATATTGTAACTTGACATTCATATCTTTTAAGGTCACCATAAACTTTCTGCTTAAAGCATCAGCCACAACATTTTCTTTTCCCGGATGATAATTAATGATGCAAACATAATCTTTAATTAATTCCAACCACCTTCTCCGTCTCAAGTTTAGTTCTTTCTATGTAAGGAGGTATTTCAAGCTTTTATGATTTGTATATATGTAACACTTCTCAATATATAGATAATGTCTCTAGATCTTCAAATCTAACATAATAGCAACTAGCTCTAGATCATGTGTAGGATAGTTTCTCTCATGTGGCTTTAATTGCCTAGATGTATAAGCCATAACTTTTCCTTCTTGCATCAATACACAACCTAAGCCATGCAGTGAGGCATCACTATATATCCCAAAATCCCTACCTTGTTTAAGCTAAATTAGGATAGAAGCCTCTATCTACATTTGTTTCAGCTTATCAAAATTGGCTTGACACTAATTATCCAATACAAATATTACAGTCTTTCTGATTAGTCTAGTTAAAGGAGTTGCAATACTAGAGAATCCCTTCACAAACCTCCTAGAGTAACCATCTAATCCTAAAAAACATCCCACCTCCATGACACTCCTAGGTGGTTCCCACTCTAACACGTCTTTCAACTTACTGGGATCAACCTTGATTCCCTTAGCTGACATTATATAGCCCAAAAAGGCAACTTCCCTCAGCCAAAACTCATACTTACTAAGTTTGGCATACAACTATTTCTCTCTAAGGATCGGTAACACCACTCGAAGATGTTGTTCATGCTCTTCCTGGCTTCGAGAATACACTAGGATGTCATCTATATATATCACTATGAATTGATCCAAGTAAGGCTAGAACACTCTATTCATGAAATCTATGAAAGTTGTTGGAGCATTGGTGAGCCCAAATGCCATCAACAAAAACTCATAATGCCTATACTGGGTTCTGAAAGCAGTTTTAGGTATGTCAGGCTCCTTAATCCTAGCTGATGGTATCTAGATCTCAAGTCAATGTTAGAAAACACACATGCCCCTTTTAACTAATCAAAAAGGTCATTTATTTTGGGCAAAGGATACTTATTCTTCACAATCATTCTATTCAGCTGCCTATAGTCAATGCATATCCTAAATTATCCATTTTTCTTCTTTACAAATAATACAAGTGCTCCCTAAGATGATACACTAGGTTGGATAAACCTTTTATGTAGCAACTCTTCAAGGAAAACAATAGGGAATTTAGATATAATAGGAATATACTCAAGCTTAGAGTTGGAAACATTCATGTTAATAACATAGGCCAAGCATGCCTTACAACCTTTTCAAAGATATTTTTATGCCTTAACCAAAAAAATGAGATTATTTGATAGATATCTCTCGAATTCCACTCTTACTGTTAGTCCCTTTATAGATTGAAGGGTTAGTTTCTTATGTCTACAATCAATAATGGTTTGATGTTCAATCAACTAGTCCATTCCTAATATCACATCAAACTCATTAAAAGGCAATTCAATCAAATTAGCTGAAAAACTATGTCCTTAAATCACTAAAGGACATTTATTATATATTCTATTCACAACAATGCTCTATCATAGGGGATTTCTAACTCTAGTATCAATATCAACATTCTCAGGTTCTAGTCCTCTATTCAATGCTGGTTCAGTGCAGATATAGGAATATGTAGAACTAGGATCAATTAAAGCTAAAATAGGAACATCAAATAAATAAAATGTACCAGTAATAACATCTAGTGCTATAGTCTCTTCCCTCGCTCTCACAACATACTATCTTACTAAGGCATGAGCTTTTGGTCAGGTACCTTGAATGGCACTAGGCCGCTTACCCTTACTCTACCTCTATCCTCTATTCTGTGGTGTAATATTAAGGGTCTAAGTCTGATGACCCCTTATTTGTCTCTAAGGATAATCCTTCCTGAAATGATCTCGAGAACCACATTGAAGACAATACCTCCATTGAACCGCTTTACACTATTTGTAGTGCCTTCTTTGATAAGTGACATAGGTGTGAGGTTTATTTCTATTGCCCCTTATACTCGAGGTGCTTCTTGCTCTGGGAGGTAAATGAGGTCAAACAGTTGATGCTTGTTCTAACCTCTGGGTCTATCTCTGTCTCAACCCCTAGTATCCTATCTGATATTGAGAGCTAGTTTAAGGCTGTGTCTATGATTGGACCTCTCTCCTCTTCTTAACATCTCCTGATACAACACTAGATTGCCCCACATTAAATTCCCTTTTCTTCTGGAAGAATTCCCTCTTTTCTTATACCATCTCCTTTATGTCATATGTTACTGATACTAATACAACAAAATCTCTCTCCCTAATATGGGATATCTTCATCCTCAGCTCCATATTTAGCCTTGCCAAAAATCTCTTGCACTTCTCCTCCTTATTATGAATAAATTTCTTAGCATACATTAGGAGTCTGGTAAAATCTTTCTCATATTCTAACACTATTTTCCTTTCTTGCTTCAAATCTAAGAATTCTTGTCTCTTTTAATCCTTATAGGAGTTAGGTATATATCTCTTCCTAAACTTCTTTAAGAAAAATTCCCAAGTCGGCTCTACTAGTGTCTTTCTACTCTTAGTAGCATTCCACCAATTATTAACTGCTTCCTGCACAAGGTAAATAGCACACTATAGATTCTCAGCCTCAGTGCAATTTAATTACTCTAGGACTCTAAGGGTTTTGCCTAGCTAGTATTTAGCTCTAGTAGCATCATCTTCTCTCTTTCATAGAAAATCAAAAGCTCTCACTCTTTTATGGAAAAACTAGTGGTGGGGGTGGTATTAATTCTGAAGGAGGTGGAAGTAGAGCAACAACAGCAATGGTGAAACTGTGTTAGAGCAAATTTACTATTTACTGTAATAAGGCAAGTGATGCTTAAACCTGCTATTAACCAGGTCCTAGTGGTTAGGGCTGCTATGTAGCATTAATAGGTTCAAGTATAGATGTATTGCCTACCCCTTAGATTATAGTTAGTGAAAAACTAGCCACCTCTTTAGGCCCTCCTTCAGGTACTTGTTCTATGCTTACTACAAAAGAATAACTTATCAGCCTCAAACAATGTAACAGTTTAAAGGAATTGGAAACTTAACATTCCATATCCATGTACTCTACTGAGGAACATTAAACATAGGCTCTAATACCACCAAATGTGACACCCCTTACTGGATCTCCTAGGAGACCCTATAGGTGATACATGCACTTCTAGGTCACTAATACCTTTCCTATTACTTCCATTACTTACATCCATGTCACTTACTTTATTTCCAAATTCACTTTGCATTGGTTTTTTTTTTATCTTATCAAGGTATAGCCACACAAATACGCCACTTAAGATAATTATGAGTCATTTTCCAAAATTTTAGAAAAATCTGGTAGCATAACGGCTATCCAAGTTCTATCTCAAAATTTTAACAAGCATGTTTAACACCTCTATAAACATGTCACAACACCTGGACCCATTTGGTCCCTTATTCTCAACCTAACATTAGCTTAAGCACACATTAAACTCAGTCCTTAGGCCATAAATAAAACATGAATATATAGAACCTCAGGATCATATCAACAGCACATATCATAAATAATCATACATTTATAAGAAGAGCATACAGAAATACTTTATTTACATCAGCACATTATGTTTACTAAAATAAATTACATGTCCATAGCTTACATACATATTTCTATCTAGTTCCTACCTAAGTACATAGATATCAAAAACTATACAATAATTACTTCAAAATCCTTCACTGGTACCCTCTAAACCATTATCATCATGCTCTATGAGGCAAGTTCCTATTGTTGTGTACCTGCGCACCAAAATAGGTATGCTGAGTATACGAGATACTCAGTGGTGAACTTAAAGAATTTAAATCATGGCATTTATATCATTTACATACCTATATAGTTTAGGAAATGATTTTTCTTCATTATATAATTTAATTATTCACTAGGGTGCTAAATTACTAAAATACCCCTAAGGTATTTATAAGGTCTGAAATAGCATTTTTGGCTCAGATAAATTATTCAGAGTAAGTATTATTACTTTTACCATGCATACCTTACAAAATCACTTTATTTACAACATATGTGAAAAATGACTAAAATGCCCTTTGTACTGTATTTTACAAATTTCTTAGGAAAAGTCATCCAGTTATGCTTAAACTTTATCTTTCATAATTATTCTACTTATAACTTAATTTAATTCACTGGCCTAACTAGGAAACTACACTTAAAGACACTAGATCAAGAGGGAAAATAAACTAGTGCAGTGGTCCCTATTCTAGACCTACGCTGCTACACCAGCATGTGTGCCATAATAGAGATCTATCATAGCCTCTCCAAACACAAGTAAATAGTAATTGTGTGACATAATAAAGATCAACTCGTAGGCCTCTCTAGCCATAAGTATATATCATCAATAACTAGGTGACATAATAGAGATCAGTCCATAGACCTCTCT
>CANXYI010867820.1:0-11478 GCA_948208565.1 Hura crepitans
ATAAGCAAGCTCCATGTGTCCATGTGAACGACATCCACATGGAGTCACTTATATGGCAATTTTGAGTGATCATTGCTTACGTGATAAGTTCACATATTCACCTATGTGCGAGTCATGTATACATTTTAGTATCGAAAAACACACAATCATGTTGAATTAACTTTTATTGTAATTAAAATAGAAATTAAGTGATTTTTATATTATAAGTTAATTTATTATGACCATCCTAATATTGAGATCAAAAAAACACAGTAACCATTCGTGTAATTAAGTCCCAAATGGAGGTATTTTCTAATTAAAATTTTGGATAAGAGCTGTCTCCATATTAATTGATTAATTATTTTTCATATTATTGACTTGAAAAGTACATAAGAAATTTAATTTCATACGCATGCCAACTTCGTTCACTCCAAATGACAGCAATGGTCATCCCACTCTCTGTTTTGGCTGTTCATGTATTCAATCTAGCTACCGACCATCCTTTCTTTGGTGGGCCTTCTGCCTTATTTTCCTCCACAAACCTAGCTAGAACAGGACACAGCTTCAATGTTGTTGTTCAATAGTGCCACCAAAATATATATAGCATAAAACAACAGTGTTTGCCACATTTGCAGTGCACTCAATTATTGTGCTCAATGGATACCCTAAAACAGTTGAAATTTTTCCCACAAGTGCAATTTCAGACTGAATAATTTTTTTTTTTTTGTATTATTAAGGTTCCAAGCAGACTATTGGTTAAACCTTAAATGTATTCTCTGTAGCCACCACCATAAAAAAAAGATGATTCTTTGTGGCTTTTCTAACATTGTTAACTCTGTACTTCAAGATGTTTTCTATTTGCTATGAAATTATTATCAAAGTCAAACCAAATAATTCCCGAGAAGTGTTCGTATATTCATTATCATTTATTTGAAACCATTCTAATTGACGATTCCTATTTACTAGATTGCTTCAATCAAAATTTTTTTTCAACTCTTCAATAAATTTTTCCTGGAAAAGCATTGGTATCTAGAATGCCAATGCCTGAATGGACTCCAACATATTCAGGAGAGAAAAAAAAAATGGTTAACCTCGTATATTATCAGTAAGTTTTAGATTATCAATGCTAGTCTTATTTTAGATTTAAAACTAAGAAATCAATTCAAGAAATTGTTATGAACCGAATAACCATACTTAATTATTGTGAACTCATATTACTTCAAAGTGTAATTTAAATTGTTCTAAAATTAGTTACATGCTTACATCGCTAGCTATTATTAGTTCTTATTATATCTTTTAACATATTTTTATATGCGCAAAGCTATTTTTATTTATTTAATCAACTTTTTGACATAAAACCTCACTTTTCTTTAAATCTCAAATCGTTATTATGAAATTTACAGTCATGTACTAATCGATTCTTATATAATTCTAATACTATATTGGAATTACTTAAAAGGTCAAATTTAATAATTATGTATTCTCCATTATTCTAAAATAATTTAAATCATTTTAGAGTTAATTACATAGCTTTTATAAACTCTCATCATATAACTGAATTAATATTTGATTCAGAAAATAAAATAAAATGTCTCTTCTGCACTGTGCAATGAACTTCCCATAAAGAAAATAAAGGAGATGCAGCAGTATTTCAGAACTGAAGTCAACGTCTACAATATGCTTTGGTGAGTAGATTGGAATTCAACCCATATATACACACAGTAAATTTTATATTTCTCTTTGCATCACACATGCAAACACATAGCATGGAATTCCTCAGATTATTTTATTACATTCTGAATGGTCTCTGACATCTTTATTTTTACATAAATCCCAACAGGAGAGAGAGAGAATAGAATGATTTTCTTCCAACTTTCACTAATTGTATAAATAATTCACTATTAATATTAATCATATATTATGATTTTTAATTGACTGATGAGGTAATACACTTTGAAAGCTTCACTAAAGCAGAAATCTTTTTGAAAGCAGGAGTTCATTTCATGGTAGCTTTTTACTTTTACATAACGTTGTAACACTTTCCTTCAAAGTCCACGAAGACTCATTTTTTGTATTAAACAACCAAATTCATGGAACTAACTCTATCACTGTATACATACATACATACATACATATATGTATGCATGTATGCATACATATGCCACTCTTATGCATGCTAACGAACCCAGATATCATTTAAAGAGCAACCACAGATAGAAGCTGAGTTTAAACAAAGAAAATAGAGGACCGATAAAAAAAAATCCTTAAAAAAGAGTTGTATAAACATTTGTTGCACGTTATCAAAAACAGGTATGTGCAATTGGTCGGTTCGGTTCATAATCGAATCGAAAGAATCGAAAATTAAATTCAAAAAAAAAAATTAGAATCGAACTGAAAAAATCGAATTAATCGAAATTATATTTTTTTTATTTTTCTATATATAAAACCCTAAAAACAGCACTGTTTTACATTAAAATGACGCCGTTTTATATCAAAACGACGTTATTTTAATAAGTTCGATCGGTTCGATTCTTTCGGCTTTTACCCTTCAAGAACCGAACCGAATCGATTAAACTAAAATTACTGTACAGAACCGAACCAAAAAATCGAGAACTGAAAAAATCGAACCAAATAGACAAAATTGTCAAAATTTCTATTCGGTTCCGGTTCGATTTTGCACAGCCCTGATAAAAAATGTCCCTAATGTCAATGCTATAAATTATATATATATATGGGGAAAAATATAAAATTATTCTATGATGAAAATATTTAAAATCATATCATCTCAAGAAATAATTAAACTTAAAAAAAATAATATGATTGTGCAATAAATTGGAGAACTCTAAATACAAATTTACAAGAAAGTACTCTATAGATTGAAGTCAAAAGATCTTACAATAATGTTGAACAAAAAGCATAGCTTTTCTGAACAATAAATACATAGAAGTGCATTAAAATAAAGTTTCTTTAGAAACATCCAACAAAGTTAGAAGAATAAAAAAAGATAAAAAGGTGCATGAAAAAAAGTCATATCAGAGTATCGCCCTTATTTTTGTAATACTCGACTCTAAATCAATTAATTTAATAAATTTAAATTATTCATACCAAATAAAAAAAGAAGTTAAAAAAATTACTATACAATATTTAAATATTCAAAGGCCAAAGTGGTCTGGAGAATAATTTCTGCTGATTTATTAATTAGCGTCTACCCACTATTATTTGTGGCTAGCTGATAGCCCCCTTAGACATAGAAATTAAGAATAATCTAAATTTAAAATTTAAAACAATTTGATTACACAAATGAGACCATTTTATTTTGTGTTTTTTTGGGTAGTTGTTTTTGCTTTCTTTCTCTTTTTTTTTTCAGCGTTGGCATTAGGACAGCCCAATTTTTAACGTCTTAAACATATTAATGTGATTCCTTAACCCTCGTCTGAGATTCATATATATATTTTCCACATTTATACTGCTCTAGTGGATATTTTAATTTGTGAATGTGATAAAGCCCACCAAATGAAAAACCTCCTATATTTTTTTTAATTAAAATTTCAAAATTCAATTTAAATTGATTTGATTCGTTACAGAAATAAAATTCTTTTAACATTAATTTTAATTCATCAAATGAGAAATTTATATTTTTCTTAGATCATCTTTAAACATATAATAAAATAAATGTACTTCTGATTAAAAAAATGGTAAAGTTAAATCCCACACTCTCTCATATTTTTTAATCTATATATATCCGTTTCGAGCAACAAGAAAAAGTAACAAAATAACAGATGCATGTCAAGATAATTAATTAAGAATGAAAGAAACATTTCAATAGGTGAATAATTCTCGACAGAGATAGATCAATATTCCCTTTAAAAATGTATAAATAAAAGGTTCTTAATTAATTAGAATCAAAGTATTAAAACTATTACTAGTTGACTATAACCTAATAATACAATTGGGATTTTAACTTTTAAATTGGAGGCTATAGCATTCTCACAATTATAATACTTGGATTACTCCTAAATCTGTCTTTGAATTAAATGGATACTATCTTAACAGTCTATTTTTTTTTATTTATTTTATAAATTTAAATTTAAAAATAAATATTTTAGTTAAAAACACGTGCGAAAATGAAACATGCA
Organism: Hura crepitans; assembly: GCA_948208565.1. Taxonomy (NCBI): domain Eukaryota; kingdom Viridiplantae; phylum Streptophyta; class Magnoliopsida; order Malpighiales; family Euphorbiaceae; genus Hura; species Hura crepitans. Next base: position 4,116 of record CANXYI010867820.1, read on the forward strand.
ATAAAAACATAATCCATGCTATTCTTATGGTATTAAAAAGACGAGTACCTATAAACGCGGCAAGCTTTCCAAGTCGGCACATCCACTTGGCCGTCAGAAAGTAACACTGTTTAAGCTAAAAAGAAAAAAAAAAGCAAGTTTGACCCGATCACTGATAACAAAGACAAAAGAGATAGGATTTTATTATCTTTAATCGAATTAATAAATTTTAAATAATAAATAAATTAAAAAATAAGAAAAAAGAGATTAATTTCACTAATTCTTCAGATGCTTCCATCTTCCGTTTGGGACTATAATTCTACATTTTCAAAACACGTATTTGGAGTTCATAGCCATTTCTGATTTTGGCTGTATGACCATTTCAGAATGTTTGTTTCACTGAAAGTCGTATTTCTATTTTAAGAATGGTCACTCTGAATCTCCATTAAATTACTTTTAAATATATTAGATTCTCTCACTTTAATTTTTTTTTAATTTCTTTTCAGTTTATATATTGGCATTCCGAACCTCTTTAATCTCCTGTGCATATAATTTTTTTCCTACTTTATATTTAATATATTCTTTTTTCGGGTAAAAAAAATAAATAACTTCATTTTTCTTCTCGGAAATTCAATTAGAATTTATCTTATGCTTCCATTTTGGCAAGTTTGAAAATGAATTGTAGACTTCAATGATTGGGTTTTGTTCTTAAGGAAAGAAAAACTAACTTTAGCTTTATCATGTCCTAATTAAAAAAGTCAAATGAAGGTAATCATTTATTTGGTAATTGCAATTTAAGAGTAATTAGCAACTAAGCTTAAAATTTTATGGGCATATTTTGCACGTGCAATTAATCAAATTAGGGAAAAATAAAGACAAAACCACATATCTCAATTTATAATGATAAAGATTCCGAAACGTAAACAAAATCATTTCAAAGTTTTGTTGTAATAACGAAATTGGCAACCGGAAAACTTTGAATTTCGATAGCTCCGTGCTTTGATTCTTTTCCTTCACGACAAATATCAATTAAACCGATTAGGCACTCTTAATTAGGTCCGACATCATTAAGATTTTTGCTAAAATTTGGTCAAGCAACCGACCGTCTATTCTATGATTCAAAGATTCACAGCTTAACGGTGATAAACCAGCCGTTGGTGAACACGTGGCAAATCCCACTTCTCCATTTTGATGCTCCAGCCAATGAGGGTGCTCCACGGAGGCAGTTGACCTCCCCGCCTAACAGTTTAATTGTAAAAAATATAACTGGGTTTCCAGGATCCTCCCTCTTTTTTGTGTAAGGTCAGGTATCAGGGGAGGATATTGGACACCAATAATGTAATTAATTAATTAATATTACAACAAAACATAAGGCACGAGGTGGGCAGGGCAGCTAAAATATAGCTAAATGGAGTCAACTGAATTAAAATAAAATAAAATAAATAAGCACTCTTGTATTCTGATTTATCTGGGATATTACTCATCCGAATTAATTTATTTCTTCATTTATAAAATAAACTCATATAAATGTCGAACCATGCCTATATTATTGTTTTTTTTAATATTATATCATATTGCGGGTTACAAAAATTACATCATATTTTAGAAGTATTTAGTCTAATTTTTCATTAATATGGCATTTTACTGAAGAACTAAAATATTAAATAATTAATTTAATGTGATAACAATTTATTTTTAGTATTTGAAAAAAAAGGAACTTTTTTACAATTGGCTTGGTGGGCAAATAAGTGCATGATATCTCTTTTTATGTTTTTTTCATCACTTTGAATGAATTATATAAGATGGGCCCACCATCCACTGAGAAACTGAAAGCAATGGCAGTCCCCCGCTGGCCCTCTCTCTATAAAGCCATGGCCACACCACCACTCTCATCACTGCACCCTCCCTCTCTCTCAGAACACACTAATTAAGCTTATATTAGCCTAAATATGGGCAATAGCGACTACGTATATTCCTCTAATAATATGGAGTGTACGCACCGAGTGGCGATTCCACCACCGCAGCCATTCGTCAAGTCCTTGAAAAACAATCTCAAAGAGACTTTCTTTCCCGATGACCCGCTTCGGCAGTTCAAGAACCAGCCTCCTTCTAAAAGATTCAAATTAGGCCTTCAGTATTTCTTCCCAATTCTTGAATGGGCTCCTCGCTACACTCTCAACTTTTTGAAAGCTGATCTTATTGCTGGCATCACTATTGCTAGTCTTGCTATTCCTCAGGGTATCAGTTACGCCAAGCTCGCTAACTTGCCCCCAATTCTTGGCCTCTGTAAGTACTTTAGATTTGAATACAGCATTTTTTTTTTTAATAGCTCAAGTAGCTGTAATGATCTGATACGATTTTGTTGATGTGGAACGCAGATTCGAGCTTTATTCCGCCGCTGGTTTATGCGATGATGGGAAGTTCGAGAGATTTAGCGGTGGGGACGGTGGCTGTTGCTTCTCTCTTGACAGCTTCTATGTTAGGAAATGAAGTCAATGCCAATGAGAACCCCAAGCTTTACCTTCACCTTGCTTTTACAGCAACATTTTTCGCTGGAGTTTTCCAAGCTTCACTGGGCATATTAAGGTAAAATTTTCCAGTAATGTAAGGTTACGAATTTGAATCCGTGTCAGTTCGAGCTCTATTAAAAAAAATTAGAAAAAGCTGTGTTGTTTTGTCTGAAAGCCGTTATTTAAGAAACAACTAGACGGAAACACCAGGAACTGAGACGTGTATTTGTATCTTTCTGTGTCCGCGTTCGTATATGGTCATATACACTGAGTGTTGATAGTTAAATCCGTATGGTAGATCTACCATACACCTCATATGGACTCTAAATTCAATGAGTACCGGCCATGCAGAAGAATAGTAAGCGTGCTTTTTTAATAATATACAATAAAAAGCGATGTATATCTTATTTATAAATATTAGAAGAATAAATTAAAATTTTTTACATTATAGTTTTACTCTTAGAAAAGGGTAAAAGATTAAGAAAATAGTGACAATAGTAGTATTTTTTTTTTTTGGGAATTATGAAGAGATAAGAAAAGGGTGTTTATAAATGATGGTGCAGGCTAGGATTTATCGTGGACTTCCTGTCGCATGCAACGATAGTAGGATTCATGGCAGGAGCAGCAACAGTAGTATGTTTGCAACAGCTCAAAGGGATATTGGGTCTTGACCATTTCACTCATGCCACGGATCTTGTCTCCGTTATGCGCTCTGTCTTCTCCCAAACCCATCAGGTCCCCTTTTTTTTTATGGGATTTTATTACCTCTTCAATCATTTGCATACATACTCTGCAATATTCACCATTTAATTATTAAGAGATTTGTTTCAAAGTATAATTTTGAAAATGATGGATTAAGCAAATAATTAACAAGATAATTAATTAATGTGGGCATAGGAGGTTTTACATTATTTTATTTATTTTTTAGAATAACATGTGATCTTAATTTTCTCTGATGGAGTTGGAAGCAGTGACACTTAATGTTTATTATTGCAGTGGAGATGGGAAAGTGCCGTTCTTGGTTTGTGCTTCCTTTTCTTCCTCCTCATCACTAGATACTTTGTAAGTATTTTTAGCAAGAAGCTCTTGTTTTTTTTTTTTAAAAAAAAAGAAAAGTAATTATGATTTATTAGAATACGAACTCATCTTTAAAAAAATACAAAGGAACTAAATAATGCATAAAAAAATTAATAAAACTTAGTAAGAAGAGAACCGGTCATGATGATTGGATATATGTGCATTAATTGCTGTTACATCAAAGTATTCATTTAATTCAACAATTCGTACACATGTGCACAGTTAAATATACGTACGAAAAATTTACTCAAGAAAAACCCACCAATTAAATAGCAATTAAAAAAAAAAAGGACATTATTTGGTATGCCTATATGGGTTGTTGAACTCATCACTTACTTTTGTCATAAACTACCCCTACCAATCTCATGGATACAAAGTCTTCATCTAATTAACCTGCTCCCGCTTGTTCAGGATTCATTGCTCAAATGTTAGGGAAACACTAAATTTTGAATACATTAATTACTTTACTTAATCAATTAAAATTAAGCTTTCTTTCTTGTAAAAGAAAAAAAAAATTATCATCTTGCAAAGTTAATATTCATTCATTAATTACTTGCTATTAATAATTGGTAATTTGATTGGACGCAGAGCAAGAGGAAACCAAAATTCTTTTGGATATCAGCAATGGCACCATTGACGTCTGTTGTATTGGGAAGCCTTCTTGTTTATCTCACCCACGCTGAGAGACATGGTATACAAGTGGTGAGCTCAAAATAACATTTTCCTTCTTTTTTTTTTTTTTTTTGTCCTATGCCGAAAATAACAATTATTACTATTATTTTTTCCTTCTGTCTAAAACAAAAGCAAAGTAGACAAGGCAAAGACGTACAAAAGGCAGAACCATAAATTGCAACTAGCTAGTAATTCTTTTTCTTTTTTTTTTTCCCTTCCTTTGGACCACCATTAACCCATCTTAGACGTGATTTGGGAATCTTAGGAGCGATAGTGATCATGTATTTAATATATTAAATATATCGCATTTGATTATTAAATAAAAAATAAAATAATATTATAATTTAATTTAATTTAATAATTAAAAATTGATTAATTTAGCGCATCCAGTGCACATTCTTTTGTACCTGCATTTTTAGGTGGGCTAAAAAAATTGTTGTTGCACTACCTTCAGTGAGGCCTCCGACTAATATAATATGTGAGCCCATAATCTACACTGAGTACTAACCCATAAATGCACCCAATCTTTTTAATGGGCTTGAAATTTGAATAGCAATCTTGATTTCTGATGAGATGCAAACTTTTTGCAGATTGGGCACTTAAAGAAAGGTCTAAATCCACCATCATTTGGTGATCTGGTTTTTGCGTCTCCTTATCTCTCAACTGCTATCAAGACTGGCATCATCACTGGTGTCATTGCTCTTGCTGTATGCACACTCTTCTCATTTATCCTACTTTATCGAATTTAAACTAAAAAATTTTTACCAAAATCAGTCTATAGCTTTCTGTCAGGGATCAAACCAATGATAATTATCACATAAAGAAAATAATTTTTACAATCGGTTGAAATTTTGTGATATTAGAAATAAAAAATTTTATGTTCCTCAGGAAAGAATATTAAACTTGAGTTGGAGTCCAACCCCTCTGTTAAAAGAAAATATTAAACAACGTGTTGAAATTACAGGAAGGAATAGCTGTGGGAAGAAGTTTTGCTATGTTCAAGAATTACCATATAGATGGGAACAAAGAGATGATTGCCATTGGAACAATGAACATTGTAGGCTCTTGCACTTCTTGCTATCTCACTACAGGTACCCAATTCTTCTTTTTTTTTTTTTGTATTATTTATTTTTATATTAAAAGAATTAACTTTCAACAGCATATTTCATACACAAGCGTAATTATGCGCGAGTATCGATCATTAAATTAAAAGCGTGATTTTAATCTAATGATCTTTATTGATAACTAATTGAGAATACTTAAATTTGTAAATGAAATAAAAAATCAGGACCATTTTCAAGATCAGCAGTGAACTTCAATGCTGGATGCAAAACAGCAGTATCAAACATAGTAATGGCATTAGCAGTAATGGTGACACTACTGTTCTTGACTCCACTGTTTCATTACACTCCATTAGTGGTACTGTCTTCCATTATAATCTCTGCAATGCTTGGGCTCATCGATTACGAAGCAGCTATCCATCTATGGCATGTTGACAAGTTCGATTTCTTGGTCTGCATTGGGGCCTATGCTGGTGTGGTCTTTGGGAGTGTAGAGAAGGGCTTGGGCATTGCGGTATACAAATAAATTTTATACTTCTTTTCTTTTTTTTTTTCAAAAAGAATCTGAAATTGAAGGTTTGTAAATCATAACAATTTTGTGAAAAAATTGCAGGTTGGAATTTCTGTGTTAAGGTTACTTCTGTTTGTGGCAAGACCAAAAACATTTATTCTTGGAAATATTCCGAATTCGATGATTTACAGAAATGTCGAACAGTATCCAAATACAAATACTGTTCCGGGAGTTCTGGTGCTTCAGATTGATGCTCCCATTTACTTCGCCAATTCAAGCTACTTAAGAGAAAGGTGCGTGTATATATATATATATAAAATTAGATCGTATGTTATGTAAAAGTGTATACCTCGACTGAGTCTATACAATTTGTGGGAAATAAACATTAGGATACAGAGATGGATAGATGAAGAAGAAGAGAAGTTAAAGTCATCAGGAGAAGACAGCCTGCAATATGTAATCCTAGACATGGGAGCTGTTGGCAACATCGATACAAGCGGAATAAGTATGCTTGAGGAACTGAAGAAAATTACGGATAGAAGAGAGCTAAAGGTACAATTTAATTAATTAATTAATATAAACATTTTTAAAAAAAAAAATTGGTTAAAAATATTAATTAGTTTGTAAAATTGAGAATAATTGCCTTCGATCCATTGCAGCTTGTATTGGCCAACCCAGGATCAGAGGTAATGAAGAAGCTGAACAAATCAAAATTGATAGAGAAAATAGGGAAAGAATGGTTATTTTTGACAGCAGGAGAAGCAGTAGGAGCATGCAACTTCATGCTTCACACTTGCAAGCCTAACCCTATCAAAGATCAATCTGATGAGGTGTAATTAATTTAATGTAATTAACATTAAGCACAAAATTTTGATCAAAGTTTAATCACCTTCATCGTATATATATATATATATAGAGGATGCGTATGGGATTATTAATTAATTATTAATTAGCTAGTGCCGATCATCGAATCAACTGGTATTCAAGAATCCAAGTTGACATGATCTGATGTTTCAAATGTAAAATGCTGAGGGGATTTTTTTTATATATAATATATATTTGTACAATTTTATCTTTTATATACACGAAAATTTCAATTGGAAATTCAAGCCCTTTGGGTTTCTAAAGACTTCTTTTATTATTTTTTTTTTCTTCATTTTCACTTTAAATATCTCATTCGACTATTCTTTTTGTACTTTAAATGTTCATTTTGAAATTTAAGATAATATTTAATAAAAAGATTACAATTTTATTTATATTTTATTATATATTTTATGTATTTAATGTATTATTTATTTTATAAAAAATTAAATATAATATCTAGAATTAAAAATGAGTAATTTAATCAACAATTAATGTACTTTTATAAAATTAATTTTTTTTAATTTATGTAATGAAATATTTAAAATGAGATGGGTGAAATAAAAAAGAATTTTAAAATTTTATAGGAATATCAATTTTTTTTATTTTACAAAAAGAAAAAGGAGAAGTATGATATTTTTCAATATATAGGGATTAGTTTCATTATTATTTTTTCACCAAATTAGTCTTAT